>JAYEPQ010000002.1:65769758-65832258 GCA_036321105.1 Dracaena cambodiana
TGTGGTCGAAAGGATAGTGAAACCGATGTATAGCTTGAAGTTTTGGAGTAACTTTAGATCTGATAGACTACCACATTGACATTGGTAGCCATGTCATGTCCATGGTTATTGGTTTAGACCAAAATTGATTTTGTCTATAGATGGTTGGTGCCTAGGGGCTCACGATTCCTCTAGATATTTGAGATATACTAACAATAACAATAAATTAGGAGACTGTTAAGTATTCATGTACGAATAAAGTCCTACATAAAATAGAATAATAACAATTCATGAGTCTAGACAAAAATTAAGGCCACTAACTATCAGCTTAAGTTTTTTAGTTAGATTGGTTTTAAGTTGTGTCTGAAATATGTTTAAAGTCCGTTATTCTCCCAAAAAGGCTCAATATTCTCCCAACACAATAGGCCTAGATATGTGTTCTTCTCTCAACACCTAGCTGTCGTGCCTCTCACATGACACCTTTCAATCGATATCTGTGTGCATCAAATCTGCAATTGATTAACAAGAACTCAGAAAATAGAATGAGTGGTTCTAAAGACTAATTTTTAACTCTTCTTTTTCAAAATTTTGAATTGAAAATAAAAATTTTAATTTTCTAATTCAAAATTTTGAAAAGAGCAGGTCAAAAGTTGACCTTCGACTCAAGAGAGCAAAGAGTCCGAAGCTTCAGAATTAGAGAAGATATCAAATGAGATGAGTGAGGGAGGGCAAGAGAATGGCTGATGATAATCAGTTTGAAGATGAGAAGACCACTGATCGATGCAGAGGAAGACAAGGTTACTCCATATATTTTATCATTTTATAAATGTTAATTGCGCAATCTTAATCAAATTGATTCGTTTTGTAAAACTTCCATAGTTTCATACATCCAACTTAACAATTCCAATTTTTTGGCACCCCGCAGGTACGTCACAGTATGATAGGAATAGACAGATTCACTGGTCAATTTTAAACTTGCTTTATTTAAAATTTTGAATTAGAAAAATAAAAAAATTATTTTTAATTTAGAATTTTGAATATAACGAATTAAAATTGTTCTGTGAATGCGTCCATTATTATTCCTAATCTGAAGTAAACCGCACAACTAAATCAGCCTCCTTTCTATCAAGAGCTCCCCTAAACCGTTGTTAGATTTTGATTTGAGCCTACCGCCATCGCCTTAGTTCGAATTCTGAGAAATGAAGTGGAGAGGGTGAAAATGTTAGCAGAGAGAGAAAAAAAAAAAAAAAATCATTTTTTTGGTTTTTTCTTTTCCCCTTCCATCTTTTTGGAAATACCATAGCAATTCTCCCTTCTGTTGGTTCTTTTCTACATAATTTTTTTTTTTTAATTTCTATTGTTTTGAAATTGGTGCAAATGTTTTTTCATATAGTTTCAAGTCAAAAAATTTGTTTCTATTGGACTTGATATTTGCTCAGGTCTGAGATGGACTTATATTATATGGACAAAGTGGCCTAATAGCAATTTGTGAGTAATCTCAGATAAGATGATACAGAGAAAAAAATGGAAAATGAGATAGATTAATTTACGAGATTCAGTCGAGATGGATTCGAGCCCACGACCTCGGAAACAATATGTCATTTGGCGAGTACTATATTTATGGAAGAATTATAAATACTCGGTCTTTTTTGCTGGAGGTTATAAACTATGATCCCTCTCCCATTAAAGTGAGATTTTGTTTAAGAGCACATGATCATATTATCATTTTCTCGTTACGAGGAAGAATAATGTATTTATAGTAGATGTCCTTTTTAGAGGATGAGATCCATCAATATCCCGCATTTACGCACTGTCTTGTAGAGATAAGGTAGTTGCAATGCATGTACCAATTTGGCAACACTTTGACCGAGCGAGTAATCTAGCAAATTTTCATGGACTGAGAAGTCAGATTCAGTCCAACTTTCTTATTAGGATAAATCTGAAGTTACACGGAGTTAGGGAGATCATATCCCGAAGGCTTATTGGGTTTTCTATCTTGGACATTTGAGGAGGACAAATTAAGACTCAACAGTTTCATTAATTGTATATCCCTTTTTCATTCCAGAGAAATATTTTTTTGTTTCCGGTGTACCTCCTCTTAAAGCTAAACTTGAACCTTTCCCAATTACAATAACAAGGAAATGTGTTGCTAATAGAATACGATCACATTTAGAAAAAAGCGGTTCAATTATATAAGAGTTTATTCCAAACTAGAAAAAAAAAAATACTTGTTAATATTATTTTACTTCATTACCATTTCCATCTATCTAGAAACGCATTGATCCAATACGCCTGTAGAGTTGACCATACATGTGGCTTAAAAATTAAGTCACAGTACATGTCGGTCCCTTGAATCGGAAAAGTAAAAGCGACATCTTTGTAAAGTACAAGGGGAATCCAATAAGAGGAGGAAGAAAGAAGGGGGAGAAATAGTTTATATTTTCCTTCCTTTCAAGGATATAACGGGAAATTCAAGCTAAAATTTTAACTGGCCTAACGGAAGTTATCTAGAGAGACTAAAGTGAAGTAGCTTAAAGGATTTGGGAGACAAAAATTAAAATACGAAGATTTCATGGACTAAATTCTAATTTTTAAAGATATAAGAGACCGATATGTAAAAACCCCTTTCCTTGTGAAGCCTTGCAAGTAGTTGAGAGATATAAGCATTTGGGCAAATCCTCCAAGGCAGTGTAGAGGTTTTCCTATTTGGTAAACTTGGGTATGAACCTTAGGACCGGCCAATCTCGCCTTCAATCACAATTCTCCAACAATTGGCATCTGACTAAATTCTTCTAAAGTAACCAATGTCACTTAGGTTCAAATGAATTTCACCAACAATTGATATCCAAGTCCGTGCTATAAAAATTTTATATATTGAATAAACTTCTAGAGAGCCTATTATTTATAATTCCTAGTAAGGAAATCAAAACATGCATACTAATCCAAAGCCAATATATCTATTATTGTATTTTGGTATTTTGGAATGTCTTCGATTTGAATCTAAAATCATCTTCCTTGGTTTTCTATAAAATCACCATAGTTACCCTTCCTATTAAACTTTTAACACCTTGAAGATAAATTGTATTTTATTTATATATTCTTTATATTCTTTACCTTGTCTTCCTCATCCCATCCAAGGCACAGGTTAAAGAGAGCATATATGTTAGATTTTTGATTTTGATAAAAAAAAAATTCCATTATAGAGAAATTTTGTGGTAAACAAATTACAGATTTGACATTAAAGAACATTCATAAGAAAGATTAAAGACATAGGAACAAGCTTTCTATATAGAAGCTCTCTACATTATCAAATATTAAGATAAATTAAATACCAAGGAGAGAACATAATATTGAAACAGTTGAAACAAAAGACAATCTTAAGGACTAAAGTCTAAATGTTAGATCATATTCAAAACTGTGAACTTTGCAAGGAAATGATGGAAAAGAAACTTCACAATAGGTAAAAATTTAAAAGTTTTGTCCCGCTCGACATACATAACCATTAACAATATTCATCTAAAGTTCTCTCTATAATATTAATTTAACTACAAGAAATACTCTATATTCACCTAAACTCTAACTCTAGTTGTACGTAATTATTAGCTCCTTAGAGTCTTGCCATGGGAATGAAATACAAATCTTTCTCTTTATTAAAAAAAACAATATTAGTTCTCTACAGTGTTTCCATGGGAATGAAATGCAAACCTTTCCTTCTTTTAAGAAAAGACTATTAAGATTTGTATAATGCATAATGCTAATTTTCCAAGAACTTGAATTATGATGCTCTCTGGTTAATTATCTCATTAGTAGTATTAGATTTAGAACACTAAACTTAAAGAGTTGTAAATTTTGACCAGTTTTATTTATTTTTAACGCTTTAGTTGAACTTATGTTTTACAGCAGTGGAAAAAAATTGAGTACATTCAAATGCAAATTATAGATGTGCCTTCACTTTTTTTATAACACTTGTAAAACTAGAAAAACAACTCATAAACATTGAAGTGGTTTCTTACCATTTGCATGATCCCTCACACAAATGTTGTTTTTTTTTTTTTTTTTTATGGTCAATTTAAAATATCAAGCTCAATCTCTTTGTGTATTGTTCCCAATTTACTAACGTACAATCTTAGCTTAATACAATTATTATGATATAATTATAATGGCTTTTTTCTTAAATCGAAATGGTGAAATAGAAGAAAGAGTTCTAAACTCAAGTTTAAAAGACTATAGGTAGAGATTTGCAAACTACAAAATTGCAAGCCTAACTACAATTGAAAAGCGACATATGATTTAGAAAATTTCAAAACCAGCAAACAGCAGAAAGATAAGTGATTGAGCACATGCAGAATGATCTACAGACCAATAAGTAAGGATAAAACTAGATAATAAATTTTAAAACTCTAATCGATGGGCAAAACAATAAATAAAACAAGAAAAAAAAAACTAAATTGAAGTAAAATTGATTAGTTTTTTTTTTCCTCAACTCATAAAACCCATCTGCCAAAAATAAATAAATAAATAGATGTCTTCCCAAAAAATCAGGCCCAAGACAAATTTTTAATGGGCTTAGTTGTTGGGCCCGACCTGAGTGGATCTGCAGCTGGGAACTTCTAAAGGGGCACAAGTTTTTTCCTAGTGAGCCCAGTAAAAACTTCCTATAAATAACAACTCTGCCATCCAAAATAAATTCCAAACATACCCTTCTTCCCTCTCCCGCTACCTCCATTCGTCTGGCGCGAGACAGCAGGTAAATTTTTTTTTTTTTTTTTTAAAACCTAACAAAACCCATTCCAATTTTCAATCTCCTTTTAAAAATATGTTAATTAGAAATTAAAAAGGTAATTAGCGGGTTCGGAATTGTGCGCAAAAGGAAACTTGTGTTACATTGGGTTGACTAATGATCTACCAATTTATTATGTAAAATATTGGGTAAAGGGTTCGGAATGGCGTCGTTCGGAGTGTCAGTCCGACCGAGACCCAGCTGTTCGGACTTACAGTCCGAACAGCCGAGTTTCGGTCGGACTGACAGTCCGACCGAAATCCGACTGGTCGGACTGTAAGTCCGAACAGTCGGATTTCGTTCGGACTGTCAGTCCGACCGAAACTCGGCTGTTCGGACTGTAAGTCCGAACAGCTGGGTCTCGGTCGGACTGACACTCCGAACGACGGCCATTTGTTCGGACTGGCATCCCGAACAGTGGCCATCAACTCGGCCTCCAAATATTCCAGTCGTTAATTGATTTATTTAATTGTAATGATAGTATTTATATATTATTATTGGAATTTAGGCAAGGAAGCAAGAAAACATACAATGAAATTCCGAAACACATCACCAATTCATTGAGACACTGATACATCAATCACTGCAATACAATGATACACATACACACAATGATTTAACCGATGTAATGAAATAATGGAACATGGCTACTCCGATACATTGATATTTCGACACAACTCTGATACAATGAAATAGTGCTTATATTAAAACGAGGAAAAACGCACAAGAGAGATCATTACATAGAAAATAACCATTAATTTAACATAACTTGATATGTTTGCAAGAAATAATTTTACACCGGCCACTTCATGTTACATACATGATCCATATCATTACATAATTCGTGCAATGATCACTGTCTCCTTGTTTTTCTCGGGGGATTACGTCTGCTTCTGGTACGAGTCATAAATGCCGTATCGGGTGCATTAGGAGTGGATTGATCTGGTGTAGGTTCCTCCTTATCAAGCTCAATCTCTTTGTGTATTGTTCCCAATTTACTAACGTACAATCTTAGCTTAATACAATTATTATGATATAATTATAATGGCTTTTTTCTTAAATCGAAATGGTGAAATAGAAGAAAGAGTTCTAAACTCAAGTTTAAAAGACTATAGGTAGAGATTTGCAAACTACAAAATTGCAAGCCTAACTACAATTGAAAAGCGACATATGATTTAGAAAATTTCAAAACCAGCAAACAGCAGAAAGATAAGTGATTGAGCACATGCAGAATGATCTACAGACCAATAAGTAAGGATAAAACTAGATAATAAATTTTAAAACTCTAATCGATGGGCAAAACAATAAATAAAACAAGAAAAAAAAAACTAAATTGAAGTAAAATTGATTAGTTTTTTTTTTCCTCAACTCATAAAACCCATCTGCCAAAAATAAATAAATAAATAGATGTCTTCCCAAAAAATCAGGCCCAAGACAAATTTTTAATGGGCTTAGTTGTTGGGCCCGACCTGAGTGGATCTGCAGCTTGTCAAAAAAGAACAGCCATATGGAAGGGCTATCTTGGGGATTTTTAGGCCTCACACATTCTAGCTAATATCAACAACCGTGCTAACCTTGATATGGAAGTAATGTATGAACGTAATGCTCACAACTTTCCTCTAGAGCTAGCTGCTGTTGAAGTTCTATCTACAGATGGATAAGATTTCCGTTTTAATGCATTAAGAATCGTTGAAGCAGTCATACCCTGTTTTTATAAGATATTGGATGTACTTTTCTCCTGCCAATGAATGATAAGTATCCTTTTTTTTCCCGACGAAATTTATTATCGTTTCTAATGGATCGGCTAACTATATAACTAATAGAGGCTCTTTGGATAACTCTTTTATATTTAACATGAGTAAATTGTCATCGGTGTAATGTAAGTATTGCAACATTGTCAAGGGTATAGTTAAAGAAGGAAAGTCAATTTGTAAAATTAAAAATTAAAAAAAAAAAAACAAAAAGAAATCCAAGAAAACTCTAATCTTCCTTTTCTTCCTCACTTTTCTCGCAAACAAGCAAGAAAACAATTTTTTGGGAAAATTATTAAAAACATGCATCGTTGTTGTCATATTTTAAAATTTTTATTTTTGCTGAATGTTAAAATCCCTAGAATAAGAGTGTGGCATGGAGAATAAAATTCAAAACCTCCATTTACTCATCTAAAGTTAATAAAGGGTGTAACGATGATGTCAAAACAAATATTTAGGCTATATTTGGGAGCTTAGTTTTGAAGCGTTTTTGGTGTTTTAGAGTAATGAGTATGCAATGCTCATAAAAATAATTATTTTTGGATAAGTGTTTTGTGATGTTTTTATTAACACCCCCAAGACATTTGTATAAGTGTTTTAAATTATTTCTGAGAACACCCTAAATTAGGGAGTTCCATAGTATTCAAATTTTTTTATCCAAAAACATCGTATCTTTTTTCCTGGTTCAACTCTCTCCTACCTTTCTTTTTTTTCAAATTGGGATATATTTATCTTTAAACATATTTATAGAACCCACAAAATCTATAAGAAACTAAACTCCTAATTATAAATCTGAGTATCTCAAAACTCATAATTCAAACGTCCTAGAACATATTATTTATAATATTTATAACTCGATTTGCTAAAATATGATCTGGACGCACATACGACATATCATATATGTCATATATGTGTGGACATATTCGTAAATATCAAGAGTGAATAAAATGCGGATAAGATCGAATGCTAAAATTTCTCTCTGTCAAGGAGAAGATGCAGGTTCAATTACCACTACCAAACACTTTAAAGCACATACTTTAAAAACACTCCGAAATAATACACTTTGGATAGCCTTAACAGAATATGCGACACTGCAGAAGTGCGGTGTGGAGCCTTCAAAAATAATAGAAAGGGTTAGGATTAGGCTCTCCTCAACTCAAGTAGACTAAGGATGTGTTTGTTTGCATAGAAGTAGGAAGGAGGTAGTTAAAGTAAATTCGTTACCACTACTTTATGTGTTTGTTTGGCAAAGAATTAAAGTAAAAGTTACTTCCACACTAATGAGTTGGATCCTATATGACAACTTTATTTCTCAATATTACTTTACAAGGATTTTGGATGAAAAAAGAATTGTAAGTAAAAAATATTAATATTTTATAATCGTGAGTTTCCAAAGGAGCACACCACTTTTCCTATTGAGCCCACTTAATAGTATATTTCTGGTTCGGACTTCCGTACCGTTCTTAAGTGGACTCACTAGAAAAAATGATATGCTCTTTTAGAAACTATTTTTATAATCTTATTCCTTTCCACTTTTTTCTTTCTTCTAAAATATTATTATTTTATTTTATTTTTATCTCTTCTCTCTTTTAAAAGTAAAAAAAAAAAAAATAAACACTAAAAATATAGAAACTATGAGGCTTTAGACTCTTTATTTTTGAGAGTTATTTATGTTGCTAATGGAGCCCATTGCCGCAGCGGGTTTCGGTACACTAAAACGGGTACAAAACCTGTCCAAACCCATTATGATATAATATAAATATAGGGTTTGGTGCTAGAGTTTTGATATTTGGCCGGAAAAACAAGAGAATAGGCAGCTTAAGCAAACAATTGGGTTTGTTGCAATATATATGAACCTGCGGCCTGTAGCAATTATTTTTGTAAAAGAATTTTTTGGTTTGGTGCGGCCTGAAGCAACCAACAGCCAAGGGAAAAATAATTGTGGGTGTTTTTCAGCGGCTGAAATTCTTGGCCGAAAGCAAAGAAGAAAAGAAAAGAAGCGGGGCTTCTTTCGGAGTTTTTCTTCGGCGGCTGAAGCAAAAAGGAAAATCACTGCAACAAGAGGTTAGGATTTGATCTCAAAATCTTGTGTGATTTCTTTGTGATTTCTCTTATAGTTGAGAACTAGAAAGTTGTAATCATCTTTTGATATAGTGGAAGTTTTTCGATCGTGTCCCCGTGGACGTAGGCATATTGCCAAACCACGTTAAAAATCTGCGTGTTCTCTGTCTCTGCTATTTTTCTCTTTGGTTAACTATTTGATTCCGCTGGTTGTTGCATTAGTATTATTCCGCTATCTTTTACTAACAATTGGTATCAGAGCCCTGATTCGGGTCAGATTTTACTCAGATCGGTGTTGATTTTGAGTGGGAGTTATGGCGGAAGATAGAAAGGGAAAAATTAAAAAATTTGATGGAACAAATTTTCAATGGTGGAAATTGCAGATGGAAAATTATTTATATCAAAAGAATTTACATCAACCACTGTTTGGAGAAAAGCCAAAAAAGATGACAGATGAGGAGTGAGAATTGTTGGACAGGAGGGCTTTGGCGCAGATTTGATTGTGCCTGACAAAGCAGGTTGTGTTCAACATCTCCAAAGAGAAGACCAGTTCAGGTTTGATATCAGCGTTGGCTAAATTTTATGAGAAGTCGTCTACTTCAAATAGACTGTTTCTAATGAAAAAGTTGTTCAACTTGAGAATGTATTTTGATAGTTCAGTTGTTAATCATTTGAATGAATTTAACACATTATGAGCACAACTTGAATCCTTAGATTTGTCTTTGCTGATGACATTAAAGTTTTAATGTTTATGTGTTCGTTACCGGATAGTTGGAGTAATGTTGTTATGGCCATCAGTAATTCTTCCAATACTGCTCTTAAATTTAATGATGTTGTGAGTACAATCATGAATGATGAATTGATAAAAAAGAGTATGGGTGAGAGCACAGTTTCTATAAGTACTGCTCTGTCTGTTGATAATGACAGAAGGAAGAAAAGAGGTAGAAGTTTAAGCAGGGAGTCGAAGTAAAGAGGGAGATCAAAATCTAAGGGGAAGTTCAAGAAAAAATTAGTGTGTTGAAAATGTAAGACAGAGGGTCATATGAAGAAGGATTGTCCAAACAAAGATAAGAAAGGAGCGAATGTGGTGAATCCAAGTGAATAGTATGATGACTTGTGTTTGTCTGCTCATACAGAATCGATGTCAGATATGTGGTTTGTGGATTCAGGGGCTTCGTTCCATTGCACTACTCGCAGAGAATGGTTTGAGAATTATGTCCAAGGTGATTTTGGGCATGTGACTGTTGGTAATGGGCAGGAATACAAGATTGTTGGTAAGAGAACAATTCAGCTAAAGTTGCACAATGGTGGAAAGTTGCTTTTACAAGAGGTCAGCCTCATACCAGATTTGAAGAAGAATTTGATATCTGTTAGTAAGCTGGATGGCGAAGGTTATCAAATCTCATTTGAGAGGAAACAGTGGAAGACTAGCAAAGGAGCAATGGTAGTGGTCAAGGGTGAGAGAGTGGGAACTCTATATTTACTCTCAAGCTCGGTGGATCACGTTGTTTCTTTGGCCACCGTGAAGAATGAGAAGGCTACCTTATGGCATCAGAGGCTTGGTCACTTGAGCGAAAGTGGCATGAGGGTATTGCAATCCAGAGGTATGTTGACAGATATGAAAGATGCTAATTTTGATTTATGTGAGAACTGTGTGTTTGGAAAGTAGAAAAGGGTTAGTTTTATGAAGGATGGCAAGAAGAAGAAAACCGAGAGATTGGAGTTGGTATATACAGATATATAGGGGCCTTCTTCGGCGAAGTCTCTTGGAGGTAATTCTTATTTTGTCACTTTCATAGATGATGCAAGCAGGAAAACATGGGTGGTTGCACTTAAGCAGAAATCCAATATCTTCAAGATTTTCAAGGTATGGAAAGCTCTTGTTGAGAATGAAACAGGTTTGAAGGTGAAATGTCTGTTGTCAGACAATGGTGGGGAATTTTGCAATAGAGAGTTCGATGACTATTGCTCTACCCACGGGATCAGGAGAGTAAAGACTGTACCGAGAACACCGCAGCAGAATGGCGTGGCTGAGAGGATGAATATAATCATTTTGGAGTGAGCTCGGAGTATGAGACTACATGCAGGTTTGCCTTTGCAACTTTGGGGAGCCGCTGTAGATACGGCAGTCTATCTGATCAACAGGAAACCAGCTAGTGGTTTAGATAGAAGAATTCCAGAGGAGGTGTGGTCTGGTAAGACTGTAAATTATTCGTTCTTAAAGGTATTCGGTTGTATAGTATATGCACATGTGGATCATGAGATGAGAAAGAAGCTTGATTCTAAATCTCAGAAGTGTGCATTCATTGGATACGGTGGCGACGAATATGGTTATCGCTTATGGTATTATGAGCATAATAAGGTAATTCGTAGCAGAGATGTAGTATTCAATAAGAGCTGTATGTATAAAAACCAAATGGAAAGTAAGAGTGACAATATAGTGGAGAAAAAGCACTTGGAATTGGATGAGCCACAGAATTGGATGAATCCCATGGATAAAAGAAATGAAGAAATACCTATATCTGAAGGAGAAGAAATGGCTACACCTGAGAATACACAAGTTTCGGATGAGACTGAATAGGAAAGAGAGCCATTGATTGAAGCAGATGATTCCAATACTTCATCAGATAGTGTTCCCACTTTGAGGAGGAGCACGAGGATAAGGAAGCCAACCCAAAAACTTTGTCTTCCATTATATTATGTTTTGTATACTGATGCAGGTGAACCAGAGAGTTACCAAGAGGCTATGCAGGATAAACTTCATCTTAAGTGGGAGCAAGCCATGCGTGATGAGATGTCTTCTTTGGAGGAGAATCACACATGGGAATTGGTGAAGCGACCGGAAAAGATAAAAGTATTGCATAACAAGTGGGTATACAGGATAAAACATGAGGCAAGAGGGACACAAAGGTTCAAAGCTAGACTTGTGATGAAGGGATACGGTCAGAGAAAATGTATTGACTTCAATGAAATATTTGCACCCGTTGTTAAGATAACTTCTATCAGAGCAATACTAAGTATTGTGGCTGTAAAAGGATTGTATTTAGAGCAGTTCGATGTGAAGACTACTTTTCTTCATGGTGATTTGGAGGAGGAAATATACATGGAATAGCCAGAGGGATATGAAGTTAAAGGAAAAGAGAATTTGGTATGTCGACTGAAAAGGAGCTTGTATGTGTTGAAACAGGCGCCGAGGCAATAATGATATGCTTGTGGCAGATACATTCATGAAGAAAATCAATGACCTGAAAAGGAAGTTGGCAGGGAGATTCTTTATGAAGGACATGGCTGAGGCTAAACAACTTCTTGGAATGCAAATTATCCGAGATAAGAAAAACAAGAAATTGTGGTTATCTCAGGAAGGGTACATCAAGAAGGTGTTGGAGAGATTCAATATGGATAATGCAAAACCGGTAACTACAGCTCTTGGTAGTCTGTTCAAACTGTCAAAAGAGTAAGGTGTTAAGACAGATGAGGAGACGAGACACATGGAGAATGTGCCTTATTCATTAGCCGTTGGGAGTCTCATGTATGCAATGGTGAGTATAAGACCAGATATTGCACATGCAGTGGGAATAGTGAGTAGATTCATGAAGAACCCTGGAAAGAAACATTGGCAAGCGGAAGTGGATTTTCAGGTATTTGAAAGGTACTTCAAATTATTGTTTGTATTTTGGGGGTGATAATATTGATTTGCAAGGTTTTGTGGATTCGGATCATGCGGGTGATAGAGACAATGGCAGGAGCACCACTGGTTATGTCTTTACTGTAGGAGGGACAGCGGTAAGCTGGGTTTCATACAATCAATTGTTGCTTTATCTTCGACAGAAGCTGAGTATGTTGCAGCTGTAGAAGCAAGTGAAAAGTTTATTTGGTTGCAGCGATTGATGAGTGAGTTGGGTTTTGATGGAGTGGATTGCAGGTTATTCAGTGACAGTCAAAGTGTAATTCATCTTGCTAAGAACTCGGCGTATCATTCACGGACTAAACATATTCACTTGAGATGTCACTTCATTAGATCGTTGTTAGAGGATGGCCAATTGAAGTTGGAGAAGATTAATGACAGTAAGAATCCTGCAGATATATTGACAAAGCCGGTTGATAGGAAAAAGTTGAGTTATTACTCAACTTTGGTGCATTTGTGTTGAATGCTGAAATTGGGATTTTAAACGATCGAGGTAAAAGTTTTGGACACTAGGATTATCATGTACAGAGATTACAATCTTTGCAATAGGTCTCCAAGTGGGAGATTGTTGCTAATGGAGCCCATTGCCGCAGCGGGTTTCGGTACACCGAAACGGGTACAAAATCGGCCCAAACCCGTTATGATATAATATAAATATAAGATGTGGTGCTAGGGTTTTGATATTTGGCCGGAAAAACAAGAGAATAGGCAGGTTAAGCAAACAATTGGGTTTGCTGCAATATATATGAACCTGCGGCCTGCAGCAATTATTTTTGTCAAAGAATTTTTTGGTTTGGTGCGGCCTGAAGCAATCAATGGCCAAGGAAAAAATAATTGTGGGTGTTTTTCGGCGGTTGAAATTCTTGGCCGAAAGCAAAGAAGAAAAGAAAAGAAGCGGGGCTTCTTTCGGAGTTTTTTTTCGGCGGCCGAAGCAAAGAGGAAAATCACTGTAACAAGATGTTAGGATTTGATCTCAAAATCTTGTGTGATTTCTTTGTAATTTCTCTTGTGGTTGAGAACTAGAAAGTTGTAATCATTTTTTGATATAGTAGAAGTTTTTCGATCTTGTCCCTGTGGACGTAGGTATATTGCCGAACCACGTTAAAATCTGCGTGTTCGCTGTCTCTACTATTTTTCTTTTTTGTTAATAATTTGATTCCGCTGGTTGTTGTATTAGTATTATTCCGCTATCTTTTACTAACAATTTATTTATTTATTTATTTTTTTAATTTTCACAATTTCCAATCATCCAAACACACGCAGGTGTTGAGTTTGGTAACCATCGTCACTCGCTGCTCCCTTATCCTCACCGGATGTGAGCGCACCCTCCCAAATCGTTCCTCGTTCACTCCGTCATCGTTGCCAACGCTTTTCTTGGGAGTTTTCAAAGGAGCACACCACTCTTCCCAGTGAGCCCACTATCTAGGGTATTTTTGGTCCGGATAACCCTTAAAAAGTGGGCTCACTAGGAAAGATGGTGTGCTCCTTTGGATACTCCCCTTTTCTTCCTCTCCTCTTTCAGGGATCGCCATTCTCCTCATCTAATCGGGGCTCCGATAAGCCAAGAGAGAAACCAAATTAAATCCTATATCCAATTGCCATACAGCCTCTCTCCATGGACGTGTGGGCCCTCAATCTCAAGAGCCGAGGCCTTCTTCTCGGGGCGAAGGCTGTGCGGGGGCTCGAGGACGAAGGGCTTAGCGGGCTCGGATCCAGGCGGGTTTCGGTGGTTAGGGTTCGGCGGGTCTCGTTCGGGTACCGGTCTCTGGTGGTATCGGCCACCGGCAAGAAGAAGAACCACGATAGTCCCTCCTCTTCCGGTTAGTGATTTCTTTCTTCTTCTGCTTTTTTTTTTTTTTTTTTTTTTTTTTTTTTTAATTTAAAAAAGGAATTTTGAAGTTAATTTGGGATGTGTTGTTCTTAGATTATGATTACGAGTGAAAATTGAGGTTTTTAGAGATTTTTATTGGTATGAATGATGAATTTAGTGATGAAACGTGATAATGATAATTGAGTGGGAATTAGTTTGGGAAAAGTGTTTATTTTTAGTTTGGGAATTGCGTTGGCTCAAGTATGTAGAAAAGCAAGTAACTGTTTTTCTGTGTAATTTGGTTTATAGAAGATTCTGGGAGCTTTTTATCTTTGTTTTGGGTACTAATGGAGCTAACACCAATAAGTTTTGAAGTTAATCTTGATACACATAATTAGAGTTCAATCTCCAAATAAATTGTGTTGCATTAGGAAGGGGTTGGAATTTTGTGAGGGATTAGAATTTAAACTTCATTTCTGTTCTTTTTGTTTGATCATGTTGTATTTTTCATAACTTGGATTGACAGTCATATGGAGATTAACAGGCCTTAGATGAATAATTATAGTTTCACTTTTTGAGTACAGCTAGAAGGGAGTAACTTGATATTTTTGAAAAGGATTAATTGCAGGGAGACCCTATACTCTAGAGATAGGGTAACTTATTACTCTTTAAATTTAAAACTTTCTGTTTAGTCGCTGGACTCCTTATGTAGTTAGTCAACAATTTGCCATTCTCATCCCTGTTTAGCTTAAACTGTATTTTTTATGAAATCTCCAAAGTACCCTTCTCTCTGCATATTTTAGGTGAGTTTTTAGTGAGAGAGAAGAGGGTAATTTGGGGATTTTATAAAAAATATACAGTTTAAGTTAAACAAGAGTGAGAATTGCAAACTATTAACTAACGTTAGGAGTTCAGAAACTAAACTAAGAGTTTTAAACTTAAGCGATAATAAGTTTCACTATCTCTATAATACAACGGGTGTCACTGCAGTTAACCCTTTTCAAAATGATGATCAAATAACAGCGTATCATATTCTTAATGGAATATGTTTAGTATGAGTTTAGTGAAAATAACATACAAAATCAGAAAATAACATACAAAATCACTAAGTTCTTTTGCATTCACTTGATCTCGGATTAGCTCGTTGGAAGTTGGACTAATTTATGGCCGAGGGTCTGTGAATTGTCTGATCCCCATAACTCTTTACGATTTGTCAATTGCTGACTTGGTTATTGAAACTCAAGGTTCTAAATATCCGATATCGGGGTCACATTGAATAGGGATTCTTATATTAAATAGCGAATTTTGGATTATATCTTAAGAATATGAGCTCATATTAGGTATTAATATAAAACAATGTATACAAATGTTATGCATCTAGTGTTGATACCTTAGAGTCAAAGGTGACTGTAATGGTGATTGTAATGTCCTAAATGCCATCTATCTAAGAAAAATGACAAAGCATGCAAGGGCATTTTTAGAATATATATATATATATATTTATTTATTCAAGCACAACACAATAGAATAAATCATGTAAAGTACAAATTGTTATAGGAGTTTTCAACTTCAAGAAGTCTAATGAATTCATTACCTTTCTCTTTTGCTCATCATTTATTACTTTTCATGAGCTGGAGCCCCACAACATTCTACCTCCCTTTTGAAATACAATCTATTGAAATAAAAAGTTAAATACAGATCATAATTTAGAAAATTTATCTATCAAATATTAGAATATATGACACTTGGAAAGTACGGACACAGACACGGATTCAGACACGGATTTGAATGCGGACACGGAACATGGTATTTGTGTAAAGATGAGGACACGGGCACGGTAAGGATACGGAAAAAATATAATATAAGTATATTCTTTTGTTATTAACATAATAATTTTATTAAAATATCCAAATCGAAAGCACTGACATTGTATGGGTTTATGTCTCTTTGTTCTTTTGTAACACAAAAGCCTCGCTATCAATTATGTATTTATATCTTTCCCTCATACTCTATAGGTAAAGAAAAAAAAGGTGGTGATATTAGCGGGTCATAAATCAACGTAGAATGTAAATATAAAAAATCATTTTTTCGAACATGAAAACCAAACATGATTCGTGTCCACAAGAAAATATTAAAATATATCTTCATAAAACTAACAAGATATAGATAGATGTTATCATTTTAGTAATATTTTTTTCAATTTTTTGAGACCATTTAACTCTTTTTTTAGACATAATCTACATGAAAGTTGGATGCGGTAAGGACACGGCGTTCTTTCCATCATTTTGTTAGACATGCCTCATGGCATGTCCGATATAGTTTTGGTGTGTCTATGCTGTGTCTGTATCGAACACATGTCCGACACGGACACGGTATCCCCAATAGTCTATCTTTGCTTTTTTGTATAATACCACACTTTTTAATGCACAAGTGCATCATAGGAAATTTATTCAGGATGAATAGTGGTTGGTTGACCATTTAGCATGTTAGGTTGTAGGAATAAACTTTAAGTTTGTTCCTAGGCAACAACTAAGCCTTATTATATACATGTGTCAATATTTGTAGCCAAATATTGCAATGTATATAGCATGCCTACAATTTCTGTCTATAATAGTATGTGGTGACCGACATTAATGGTCACATTATTGGATTTATGCATTAGCTTTTATCCTTCTTAATTCGTTTTCTGCAAGTAGTATACAATGAAACTGAGAGTAAGTTCTTTAACTGTTGGTAATAAAGGTGGAGGTTTATTTCTGTTGTTAGGCTACTCTATATCTCAAGTGATGAATGTATCCAACTGCTAAGTGGTGTTCTCAATTATGTTAACTGAGCAGTTCTGGGACATCTGTAGAAGTTCTTTATGGAGCGTTTTCTTGTTATTTCTCATAATGTTAAATGGCTTTTAGTCATTTCATGTTGTGGTAGTATCTCATAGGAACAACTGCCTGAAACTGTGGCCAATTTAGCATATAGGAATGAACATTTTGCCTCACTCTCTTTGCTTAAATTTTTAAATCTTTTATGAGAGTTTGGAGATTACCATTAATTTGCTGAGCTGCTAACTACCAAAGTAGATCTTTCTATCTGTCTGACACCCTTCTATGGCCAAAAGAAGTCCGAAGTTGACCTCTCTGACATATTTTACCTAATGCTATTTTTGCTAAACTGGGTAATCAACAAAATTGACTTCTTTTGAGAATTTGGCACCTCTTTCGTAGGACTTGTTTTTAGGAAGTTTAAAGGAAAGATGGGTTTCTGTACGCATCCAGTCTACAATGTCTCTCTTGGATAGTTAGCTTATATAAAAAGTCTTCAGGTTTGATTGTATGTAAATACATATAATCGTCGGCCACAGGAATAAAATTTCTCAACTAAAGTTTAAGTTCTTTAGCTATGTCTTCCTCCCTATTTTGATATGAATTTTTTTCACGTCTTAAAGGGTAGCTCTCTTGTCCATAATTCTTTATTCACCATTGTGGGTCTTGAATTGTATCATTGGTGTTTCATGGACCCTGCCCATGTAAATAACAAATATTGTATTCTGATTACGTAAGGTTTTAATTTATTTTATTTTTTGATGTGAGGCTTCCAGATCCCTATAGGATATTGATGGAAACGATTTAGGGTTTGTGGTGGTGGATTAGGATAAAAATTAGGATTTTGGAGATAAATTAGGGTTCACATCTCACGCTCGGATGAATCACTCGCCCACTTTCTCACGAATCACTAGAGAAAAGATTTGATAAAGTAAATCACATGCTCTAAAAAAAATCATATTAACTATATCATCAATTAGGATTTTACAAATCATATATATAGAAAAGTCTAATGTAACAAGATAATAACAAATCTAATCAAATCTCTAATCCAATCTAATCAAATCTAACTAAAAACTAATTTTGTCTTTATCAATTATCCCCCACTTGGAAACATTTCCCACCGGTGAATGGCAGCAGAAAGAAAGTTAAATACATCGGATGAAGATGAACAAGCATCTTGCTATTCGATAAACCTTTCCACTATACCAAATATGTATAAATCAGACATATCCAGAACCAAATATCAACTTTCTTACTTTCCCATGGTGGTGGAACTCGTGGATGTGAACGAAGTGGAGCGAGCTGAAAATCTGATGCTGCGAAGAACGTCATCCATAAAGCAGGAGCTCGATGAACATATGGAGTAGAGCACCAAGGTGCATGTAAAATAATAACGGCCGAGCGAATATTAGGAGCTGGTGGAATATCCAATTTCGAAAGAAACATAACAAACTTCCGCAAAAATCTGAAAGGGTCCGTACACTGGGTATGAAGAATATCTACATTCCCAAAGGGGAATTTTGCAGGTTGAACCCTAATCAGTACGGATCCAGCTGGAAATACATGTACTCTATTAAGTATATCTGTAATAAAATTGTAAACATCATTACTAAATATAATTTGCTTATGGATATTCATACGCAAACGATGCAAAAGTGGTGCAAGTTAATGTATAGGTGGATAAGGCTTGTCAACTATAGAACTAGAGTGTATAAGAAATATGGACCTAGACTCGATAGACTCATGATTTTTATGCACAAAATAGAGCAATTTATCACCTCGTGTTAGTGTTATTAACCCATTCTTTTTATTTTTCACATGGACTCTTTGTCATGTTCCGCTCCCGATATACGGTATACGAGCTCGTGTAGTAAGTACTGGCAATATATTCGATTTGAATATGGTAAAGGCTTCAGTAGAATTTGCCATAATAATACTCAAAAGTTTAACATTTTATTGATGGGAACGAAGTTTGATACAAATGAAATAATAATAGAATACAGTGAATTAAATAAGAGAAAATAAAGTAACTCTTTAGTTTCAACCTGCTTTTCGAATTATACCAGATTCTTCGTCATTTTTTGATACGTCTATCGGTAATTCTAGTTTTCGTAACTTGTATATTGATTATATCAGGTACAATATTTCAATTGAATTTTATTAATTTGTTAACAATATGATTTATAGCGTCTATTCAGTTTATGCTTTATTCAATAACTCACAATTAGCTATATTCAAGAGTTACTGATTTGAGACATCATAAAGATATCGACCAAGTATATGGATGCTGCGAGGTTTTCTATGCACTCTACGTTATTTAATTAGAAAACCAGTATACAAAATAACTTTTCTAAACACCGATACAATCCACGATTATAGCCTTTTCATGATTTGTTAAAAATCTAACTATATTATGTAATTTAACAAGTTTTCATTTAATTTATAACAGTATAAAGAAATAACAGAAATAACAATGATTGCACTTGTAGTAACAAACTTATTTTCTGCAAATAAATTTCGAATAACATGAAGAAATAATATTTGTAATAACAAATTTATTTTCTACAAATTAGATGATATAATTAGAATAATATTTTTATAAAAAACTAGTATGTTTAGTGAGTCCAAAAAGAACTCACCTGATTTTTGTTTTCCAATATTGCTCAATGGAGCAATCAATACATTAAAAATATTTTAAAAATATTTAAAACATATAAATATGAATTAAGATGATTTTTAGAAATTTTCTAATACTTATAACACACTCAAAATTGATTTTAGTATTAACGGGTCTGAATTTGAGAATGAGTCTGAATTCATCTTATTGGGTTTATAATATAATGGATGTTCTTTTTAGATTATTGGGGTTATTGAGTAGTAGGTGAGCTAAGCTAGGATCTAATAAGATAAATGCAATAAGAATTTAAGAATATAGTTTACCAATCTCAAATAACGTAGATGCAAGAGAAGAAAGAAGATAGGGTTCCCCTGGCAAAACTTCGGTGAGAGATGGCAGTTTCGGCGAGATCAAGAACAGCGGTTCAATGAGATGCTCCAACAAAGTGAGAGAAAGAGAAATTTTAGATAATGAGTATAAGATTGAATTGAGAAAAGAGATTGGGTTTATATAGTGTTGGATTTAGAAGTTATATAATGTGAAGGGTTTAGCGAGTTATAGAATATGAAAGGATTGAGGGAATTAAAGGAGAGAGTGGAGATTTATTTCTTTAAGAATTAAAAAGATGAATTTAATTTTGAGGTTTAAATGGATGAATTCATATAGGAGATGAAAGGTTTGGCGTTGGGGAAGATGAAAGATTTGAGAGGTTAAGAAGCTGAAAGGGCTTGGAAGTTAAGAAAAATTAAAGTTTTGATAGTTAGAGAAAGTGAAAAGTTTTGGAGGTTATAAAAAGTGAAGGGTCATATTTATTATTTGATTATTAATTTTGTTATTGAATTATTTATTCATATAAAAAATGAAGGGTCATTACATTCTACTTCCTTAGAAAAATAATTTCGTTCTCGAAATTAAATAAAACAAAGGAAATATTTTTTTGCTTCTTATTATTTAGACAATTCCTTATTATTCTTATTGAGTTTAAGGTGGGCTATAGATTAGGCAAATTTTCTCAAGAAAGGAAGGAAATTGGAATTAATGGAAGGTTATAGAAATTAATTTTAAAATAAGAATAGATATCTAAGGATAAATATTTAAATCTTATCTAGGATGGAAATTTTTAGCAAGTAACGAATTCGGATATGGATCAAAATAAATAGGTCATTGACTAGAACAATATACGAGATGTGAAAGAGTCAAAGCAATGCAATTCAAATATTTTAAAGAGTATTATTATTTATACATGGCAAAATTTAATATCAGGATTCAAATCAAATTCAAATCACATGAATTGATTTGAGTAGCCTGGGCTCTGATACTACTAAAATACTTATCATGTTCCGCTCCCAATATACGGTATACGAGTATGTGTAGCAGGTACTGGCAACATATTCGATTTGAATATGGTAAAACTTTCAGTAGAATTTGCCATAATAATACTCAAAAGTGTGACATTTTATTGATGGGAACAAAGTTTGATACAAATGAAATAATAATAGAATACAATGAATTAAGTAAGAAAAAATAAGGTAACTCTTTAGTTTCAATCTACTCTTCAAATTATACCAGATCATTCGTCATTTTTCGATACATCTATCGGTAATTTTGGTTTTCGTAAGTTGTATATTGATTATATCAGGTACAATATTTCAGTTGAATTTTGTTAATTTGTTAATAACATTATTTATAGAGTCCGTTCAGTTTATGCTTTATTAATAAATCACAATTAGTTATATCCAAAAGTTACTGATTTAAGACATCATAAATATATCGGCCAGACAAGTGTATGGATGCTGAGAGACTTTCCATGCATTGCACGTTTCTTAATTAGAAAACCATTATACAAGATAACTTTTCTAGATACCGATACAAAATAATATCACAAACAGTATTTTTCTATGATTATAGCGTTTTCGTGATTTGTTAAAAATCTAACTATATTATGTAATTTAACAAGTATTCATTTAATTTTTAACAGTATAAAGAAATAACATGAATGTCAATGATTGCGCTTATAGTAACAAACTTATTTTCTGCAAATAAATTTCTAACAATATGAAGAAATAATACTTGTAATAACAAATTTATTTTCTACAAATTAGATGATATAATTGGAATAATATTTCTATAAAAAAACTAGTATGTTTAGTGAGTCCGAAAAGAACTCAACTGGATTTTATTTCCCGATGTCGCTCAATGGAGCAATCTAACATTAAAAATATTCTAAAAATATTAAAAACAGATAAATATGAATTAAAATATTTTTTATGGATTTTCTAATACTTATAGCTCACTCAAAATTGATTTTAGTATTAACAGGTCTAAATTTGATAAATGGGTCTGAATTCATCTTATTGGATTTATAAGATGATGGATGCTATTTTTAGATTATTAGAGTTATTGAGTAGTAGGTGAGCTAAGTTAGAGTCTAATAAGATAAATGTAATATGAATTTAAGAATATAGTTTACCAATCTCAAATAATAGAGATGTAAGAGAATAAAGAAGATAGGGTTCCCCGGCAAAACTCCGGTGAGGGGTGGTAGTTTCTATGAAGTCAACGATAGCGGTCCGATGAGATGCTCCAACAAAATGAGAGGGAAAGAGAAATTTTAGATAATGAATGTAAGATTGAATTGAGAAAAGAGGTTAGGTTTATATAGTGTTGGATTTAGGAGTTATAGAATGTGAAGAGTTTAAGGAGTTATAGAATATGAAGGGATTGAGTGAATTAAAGGAGAGTAAAATTTTATTTCTTTAAGAATTAAAAAGTTGAATTTAATTTGGAGGTTTAAGTTGATGAATTCATAGAGGAGATGAAAGGTTTGGAGTTGGAGAAGATGAAAGGTTTGGGAGATTAAGAAGGTGAAAGGGCTTGAAAGTTAAGAAAAATTAAATTTTTAAGAGTTAGAGAAAGTGAAAATTTTTGGAGGTTATAAAAAGTGAAGGGTTATATTTATTATTTGATTATTAATTTTGTTATTGATTTATTTATGCATATAAAAAATGAAGGGTCATTACACTCTTAGGTGGAGGAGTCAACACAATTTTCTTTCTATTAAAGATAAATGTATATATATTGGACTTTCCATAATTCTTAACATGTAGATTAAATAACTAGGGTTTACCGAGCAAAATATGTGCAACATCTATGTGTAGAACATTATACCAAATATAATCACTGTAACTCGAAAATTGAAATGGTACAAGACAACGCTGTATAATAGTATGAAAACTTTTATCAACCCAAGTGATATTGTATGGTTGAGGGTGTGATTCAGTTTTGAGATCCATTCTGTCAACAGCCGATTTAGAAATGATATTGACACAACTATCTCCATCTATATGACTTTATAACTCTTTAAGTTGTGTGTGACATAGGTGTGAAATACATTAGACCTACGCCAATCCTCACCTCTAGATATATTATGCAAGTACCTAACAATGTGTGAAGGTGTATTTATTATGTCATCTTCATCATCATTAAAATTTCTTTGAGATTCATAAATTTTATTTTCAGTCTCACTATTATCTTTATTATTGATCTCGTCTATTAACAAATTTCTTGTAGGACATTGGTAAGCAAAATGTCCAAAACAATGATATTTGAACCACTCAGTTTGTTTTATAGCTGGTTTTGATGACTTACTAGTGACGGTTTTACCTTTTGTATTCTTAGGAACAATATTAATACTTGTAGTATTAGTGTCAGATTATCGTTTTGGATACTCCGCAGTTCTAAAAGTGGACCTTTTGTCAGTAGGTGTGTGCAAATGTCTCATAGTTGAGTGCGTACTAAAATGCATTCTCAACAGAATCTAAAAAAAATATGTAATCACTTCATGCTTGAGCTTGGATCTGAGACCAGTGCGAAATCGTGAAAGGGTTAGACGACTATCTTATTGAATATCATATTGCACTAAGAGCTCAACGAATTTATGTATATATTCAGTCACACTCATATTTTCCTGCTTTAGATTAGACAGCTGGTTAAGAAGGCAATACTTAAAAGTTGGAGGAAGATATTTTTTTGTAAGTTCTTTCATTTTGAATCATGTTTCAATTGGTTCTTATCGCTCTCTTACTAACCGTCTCTCAACTGACATCCAATACACTTTAGTTGATTCTTATAATTTTAATTTAGCGAAATGGACTTTTCGGGCTTCTAACATCTCATACTATTCAAAAAGATAGTGCATATCTGCTAACTAATCACAAAAATATTTGGGATCATAAGTGCCATCAAAAGAGAAAATATCTACTTTGACTTTACGTGTGATCATCGTGTGGATATTCATCCTCAGAAGTATTATTTCTTCCAGTATTATGATGTCTTTCTAGCCTACTCTTATTCCTTTGATTACTCTCGACGAGTTTTTGTTCGTTGACTTGTGTTTCTAAATTATCTAGACGTGTGTTTATTCATCTAAATCAGTTTGAAGTTTTTTTATTAGTATCCATTATTTCATTTAATTTATTCAAAACTTCAGTAAGCTCCATAACATCTCTAAAATTTTTGCCACTACGAAGCATGCAATAATTATTTATATGTAGTTACAATAAAGGACATAGATAAATGTGCAAAATTCTAGACACCAAAACTAAATGCGTGCTTATATGATCAAATAAGATGTCATAATGTCTGAAAGTTGTTATATGTGAGGAAATGCAATTCCTATTTATGCAATATAATGCAACACAAATAAATATTGTGGCAAAATATAAATAACAATAAATTTTCCAAGTCTACGCAAATAACAAGAATGGAGTGTAAAATATTACTGACTGAATCGATAGTGTGATTAGAAGTAACCTCGATGTAGAGTAAATTACACTTAAGCATGAATTCCTTCGAGGAGTGTTGGAAATTTTGCACAAACTCTGGAGTAGAAATCCCATAAATCAGCTCAAGAATTAGCTCAGAATTTTTTCTTCATGAATCAGGCTCGAACTGGACGCGAATCGGACTCGAATAAGCTTCAAAATCACCCTTGGACTCTTAATGTGTCTGATTTTCCCTTAACGGGTTTGAGTGGATCCAGTTAAGGATCGCTTAATAAACTTAGACCCAAATGAAATTGGACTCAAGCCTCTGTCTTCTACCTTTGTCTCTCTCTGTGATCGGGGAAGAATGGAGCAGTGGCTTGCTGTTGAAGAGTGAAGGTCTGAAAGTGGCCCTCTGGACGAGGGTGAAGGGCCGAGTAGAACGGAGGTGCTCTAGATATCTAATGGTCGGAGAAGGCGGGGTTGTGATCGTCGAGGTGTTTTTGTTGAGGAGTGGTTGTTGTCGATCGGAGATGGATGAGAGGCAGCGGGTGGGGTGTGGTGAAGAAGCTGCTGCCGACGTCATGGGATTGTGGCAGCATCGATTGAGGGCGCAGGTGGAGATGTGGTGGGAAACGCCAACAATCGTCGAGGTGGTGATGGTTGTTGGATCTGAAGGCGGAAGGGGAAGACTAATCGGTGAAGGGTGGAGTAATGGGAGGAAGCTGAAAGCATTAGAGCTGTGGATGATGTTGGTGTTGTGGCGAGGTCTTGCGGGTGGAAGAGGAGGATTTTTTTTTTTTTTTTAAGGTGCTGGTGGGTTTTGATGAAGAGACGGCGTGGAAGGAGGAAGGGAGAGGTGCTCTTGCTGTGGGAGAAAGAAGGGAATTTTTTGGTTTTTTTTTTTTTGGTGTTGGTGGGTTTTATAGATGAAGAGACGGCGTGGGGAAGGAGGAAGGGAGAGGTGCTGCTGCTGCGGGAGAAATAAGGGATTTTTTTTGGTTTTTTTTCTCTCTCTCTTTTCTTCTCCCTGGTTTGTTTCCTCTTTGATCCCTCTCTCTCTCTCTTGACTTTTTGTTTCTCTCTCTCTTTTCCTCTTCTGCTGCCTCTTCTCTTTTTTCTTCTGTTTCTTTTTTTTTTTTGTTTTTCACTTGATTTTTTTCTTTTAAATCTAAAAAGAAAAATTTTAAAAAAAGAAGATGGAAAGAGAAGAAGATGGAGATGGATTTGGATACCAGGTTTAACTCTAATACTAATTTGATGCAGGACGAAAGCGATTTAGGGTTTATGGTGGGGAATTAGAAAAGAAATTAGGGTTTTGGGAATAAATTAGGGTTCGGACTTTACGCCCAGGCGAATCACTTGTCCACTTTCTCACGAATCACTCGAGAAAAGATTTGATAAAGTAAATTATATGCTCTAAAAAAAAAATCATATTTTACTATATCATCAAATAAAGCTTTTACAAACCATATATATAGAAAAGTCTAATGCAATAAGATAATAACAAGTCTAATCCAATCTAATCAAATCTAACTAAATACTAATTATATTTCTATCATCATCCCTAATAAAACCTGTTATCTAAAGTTATGGACTTGTGAGGAGGCTTCTTATTCTCCAGGTTGTCTGTAGTGCTCCATTACACTATTAAGAATTCATGGTCAGTCGTCAAGTCTTGAAGCCTGGCCGAATACCTACATGCTTCATCTCTTCCCTCTCTCTTAGTTGTGGAAGATGCTTCCTTGGTCTGTCGTGGTCTTCTTGGGTAATTGGCAATGAATGACTATCATACTACAAGATCAGTCTTTTTTGTTGGTCTTTACTTTTTCTTCCTTTTTAATGGGATCAGTTCACTTTCTTTGGTCCTACGTGATTTGTAGGCTTACCTAGTAGTATGGTTAGCTGTATACAGTTGTCTCTAACTTCTCTATGCTTGGTACAAAATGTGAGTTGACAGCTTCAGCTTGTCAAATGCTTGATTATTTCAGTCTATACAGGAGATATTACAACATCCAATCTCCTGGACCTCTCTTATTTAGAGTTATATTCTCTTTGGGTTGAAGGCAACGTTGAGTTTGTCATCAGGTGTTATGAATACTTTTGCTCTCAAACTTGCATTTAAATCAAAGTCAGTGATGCATGAGGTATTATCCAATTCACCCTTTTGCGCTTAGGATCTTGTCATAGGTACTATCCAATTCATCCTTCTGCCATTAGGATCATGTTGGGCTACCTGTATCATCCAGCCCTTTTCTCCATTGCTCCTATTATCTGCCTCTAGAACTCTAATCCTTGACCAATGTTTTAGAAGATGTATGGAGACATGTCTGGTGCCCAACTACCTGAGTCACCGGTGAGGGGAAAGTCGGAGTCGATGGCAGTGAGGCGGCACAGGGTTCGTCATTGAATTGCTTGTTGGCATTAGGATTTCAAGAAGGAAAGAGAAGGTAACGGGTCCAAGACCGCTTTGCATGCTTATGTTGCAGAGCAAAAATGGGTGGCCCTAAGTCTTCATCACCATGGCGGCTACCTTTTATTTTACATCACTGTTCTTAACCTTGCTCTTATTTGTCGATTAGAGTTCTAGCTTTTTCTGCTTGCTTCTGCTTTCAGAACTCATCTTCTCGTCTTCCATTATACACCATTATACAGGTCTATATAATGAGATAAACCAGATAAGTGTGCTTGGAAGGCATCCCCTTCAGGTTATCTTGTTAGTCACTAGGTCGATAGTTTTGCCATTTTGTTGCTCTTTTGGGCATTTGATGTCTTCTTTGTGAGTGCTATATTTTCAACAGGTCTGTCCATCAATTATGCCACCAACATGAAGCAAGACATATTTACTGTGTTTTTTAAGACTTTCCTTTCAGCATCTTTCCACATCAAGAGCCGCAGACAGACAGGTTTTTGATGCTTATCATCAACGAGAGTCTTTTTAACCTAGGAGTATGCTTCTCTTTGTTGTAAGGTCCTTTTTTTTTTTTTTTTTTTTTTTTTTCCAAACTGCTGCTACAAGTTCAGACCTGGATTTTTTGTGAATATTACATAAATTTTGATTGCTGTTTTGTCTCATGATTATACTTGATAAATGGAAGGTAATAGTACCCTCTGAAACATTTATCAAGCTGCTCTTTATTGTTTGGTTGTCGTACAGTATTGAAGATGTAGACTTCACCTTTGCTTTAATATTTTGATCCGCATATTTTGCTTTTTGAATATAGAATGCATGAAATGGAATTTTATAGTTGGGGTTTCCCAAATGGTTCTGAATTGCAGGAAACAATGATTCCCCAGTTCCTGGAGGAGATAGCCCTGAAGGCGTCAACCCAGCTCATGACGAACCAAAATCAGATGATTCTACCCCCAAGTCCCATCAGCCTTTGCTTGACTGGCGAGATTTCAGAGCAGATCTTGTGGCTCGTACACATGTGAGTTGAAATAAAAGAAAAGAATAAAATGCATAAGCCATCGATCTGAATAGCAACTTAGCATTCTAGTACATATAAGCCATGAATAACATAGCTACTCAGTCATTTTATTAGCATTTTGTATAACAACCTTTGGTTTTTTTTTTTTTTTTTTTTTTTTTTTTTAATTCATGTCTCCAAATTATCTTTCCATTCATCACTTGCAACAATCGTTTTTGCACCATATGTTTGTTTCAGATAATGTATATATTCTGCCAGTGCAGGAAATTCTTGTTATATTTATGCCGACAAAATCATTTTATCATCTATTAAATTCAACACTACCTCTCTATAAACTTTTATTAGAGGGGCTGCTGTAATCCTGAGTTACTGCCATTCTGACACTCTTCAAGTGAAAGCTAGTAGGTTGATATTAGTAAGTTCATATGACTATAACAGCGCTAGCTGCAGTGATTATTTTTGAGTTATAAATGGAAATACCAAATACTGCTCTCTAATGAACTATTTTCTTACATGTTCAACCAGGAGTTGCTAAGTTCTGCGAATTCTCCTGAGGGAACGGTCTCCCACAAGGCACCATCTCAAAAGCTCGGTCCCAAGTGGGCACACCCCATTCCCTTTCCAGAACCTGGGTGCGTACTAGTCGCCACTGAGAGGCTTGATGGCGTCCGCAGCTTTGAGAGGACAGTAGTTCTTCTCCTTCGATTAGGAACCAGAGATCCTAGGGAGGGCCCTTTCGGCATCATTATCAATCGTCCACTCCACAAGAAGATCAAGCACATGAACCCCTCCAATTTGAATCTTGCCACAACCTTTTCCGAGTGCCCACTTCACTTTGGCGGACCACTTGACACAAGCATGTTTTTGATTAAAACCGCACAGAGTTCTTCCATGCCACCATTCGAGCAGGTGGTCCCGGGCATCTGCTTTGGTGCGAGGAACAGCTTGGATGAAGCTGCTCAGCTTGTGAAGAGAGGGGAACTAAAGGCCGAGGATTTTAGGTTTTTCGTGGGGTATGCAGGGTGGCAATTGGATCAATTGAAGGATGAAATCGCGCAAGGCTATTGGGTTGTCGCTGCGTGCAGCTCTTATTTAATTGGTGGGGGTGATTCAGAAGAAGATTCTTCTGGGCTGTGGGAGGAGATTCTGCAGCTGATGGGAGGAAAATATTCTGAACTAAGCCGAAAGCCAAAAAAAGATGACTATTGAATAGGCCATATATTATTATTTGTACAGGCAGTTAAGCTTAATAAGGACAGTTATGTTTGTTATGTTAGAGTAATAGTCTAGTCTTGATTTTTTAAGTATCACCTAGTTTTAAACTTGGAAGTAACAATTTATAGGGCTTATAGAGTTTGCAGAATCTGAATGTAAATTTTCCCTCTCTCTCTGTGATGCAAATGCTGAACATGAGTATAAAGAATGATGCATTTATAATCATTAGAGATGTGTTAAGTTCGCTTCCTGTGCGGACATGGTTTCTATGTGCTTATTCATAGCTGACACACATTGTTTTTTCAATCTATGCTCCTCAGTTGATTACCAAACCTCATGAGGAACAATGCTTCTCTTTGCTTCTTGAGGCAAAGAGTAGTACTTCACATGCAATGTTCAAACAGAACAAGGTGTATTGTTTTGCGGTAGAATACCATCCAAAAAAACGGAAAACCATCAAAAACTTGGTGTTACCGGTACTAAAAGAACGTAAATCTTAAGCAACAGATTGAGCACTTGCCTGCATTTTTAGCTAGTAATCACTTGGTATAGCATCCAATGTTCAACTTCAATGCATTTGATTCAATCTATACACAAGATGGATGTTGATATTGGTTATTGAATCTATACATACTCAACATGGATGTTGATATGGATATATTGAATCTATACAAACATTGATAAAGAGGTGCACCACAAGGTATAATCATTTGATATGTGTTAAATGTAAATATTGCATTCAACTTTTGAACTAGGAATAATGCCGTATCAACTCCAGGTTCTTCACCAGAGGCCCCCATTTACACATCCTCACCCCCAGCATTTTTACAGTGTCCCAAACAATTTTACCGGACTGACTCATCGCTTCCATAAAATTTATACACAATTGGAGGACGCGAAATTGATGTACAGACCGCATGGCTGATGCCAAAACTGCAGCAAAGATGGTTTCTAAATCATTCAACTACCATATATATCGGTAATAAATCGCTCACATATTTAAGCTTTAATAAATTAACGATTGGCACTTCATACAGTTTATAACGCTCTCTTTCTGATGTCAGAAGAAGCGTGTGGTTCAAGCCTGACGTTAGCGATTGCCATTTAGAGATTGTGGACTTCAAAGGTGAATTAAGGTTTGCATTTGGATTTTCCTAAGCATCTGATCTTCCATTTATGCTACTGAATAGGAGAGCTTCAGAAAGGCCAGTCTCCCCATTCTTGGTCTTGACTCTGTCATGACGGGCTCTGCGAACTGCCTGTTGAATCTGCCTCTCGTGCTCTTTGAGCATCTCATCAAGGTTACCTCCTGGAGGCAAAAGTGGCCCGGAATAATGGATCCTGTTCTTCCTAGCCCCATAGTCCTGCATTATAGACGAACAATAAGAAATGAGACTCTACCAATGAAAATATTTCCAAGATAAATAATTTAATTGAGGGTCAAGCATGATATCCTAAGTGTTAGTGTAATATATCCTAGAATTGAAATGACATTTGCAAACAATAAAAGGATACAGCAATATATAAACGGATGCACAAGCATATATAATGAAATAGAACCCATCATATAGGCTGCAAAATAAATGTTGACTTTTGAACAAAGGAAGGCCTAATGTAAGTGGAAAAAAAATTTCCAAGGAATTTTTTTTCCCCAAAGAATTATTACATATGTTTTAGGTGTAACCTATAAAGTACAGACACGAAAAACCGATACACTGCAAATCATAAAAAATACATATAGGATATTATCCGACACGCGTGTAACGCGATACGGCTCAATCATAGAAGCGTCCATGCTACATAGGGTGTAACTGAGTTATCCTTCACAATCTTAAATTATTTTGATAAGAGGAATTGGACAGTGACTCCTGTATCTGTGGTTCTTTCAAAGAACTGGAATACCAATGAATATTTGAGTTGAAACTTAAGTAAAACGAATAAGCAAATGTTCCTCTGCCCTTTGCTCCTCCTTTTCATTCTTCCTTGCTTTCAGATTTATTACTTTATTCCTTCTTCTTCTCCATCTATTCTGTTTACATTTTACTATAGGGTTTATCTAAGAATATCTGAACACAAGTTTATTGCCAGAAACATAAGCCTAAGCAGTTTCTACTCCGAAAATCATTTTACAAATTAAGTGTGAGCCATGGATCTTTAATCCTCAAGTCCTGTTCATGTTTCATGTGTAGAGTATGAGATCAAGGTTTAAAACATTGGATTGCTATTAGCATCGGCCGATCATTTATGGTATAAAAAGTGGTAATATCAGGCATATAACATATGCGATGTTAAAAATATCAGCAATATCTTACCTGTATATGGTATATGGTAAAATGGGTACCTCCAAATTCAATAACAATATTATGCAATATATAGGGGTATTGCCCAATATTTAAAAGCTTGCACAGGATAATTAAGATGATCATTTTCGTTGATCAATGGCCTCTCCTCTCTTTCAGCACTTGTTATTGATTTGTTAAACATGGCATTTAATGAATATATCAAATCCTAGGAGCAGTAATGCAGGACTCATATTTTGTATTACTTCAGCAGATGGATACTCAAATTATCCAAAAGCTGTAGAACAGTGGAGGTTCCTTCAGTGAGTGCACAACCTCCAGCCTTGCAGTCTAGTTTACAGCTTCAGTGATCCTACAGTCATCGAGCTAGTATTTAACTCTAATTATAAACACAAGCCATGGGTATCATGATTATAAGGACTTACAGTTGCAGTCGAATCCTTGCTTCCTACAGTTTCATTTTTCTTATGAGAAGATGATGGCCTTTCCAACAAGTGGTGGGTTGCAGAGTTATCAGCAACATCAAGGCGATATCTAGATCCCGACCTGTGTCCTGGCCAGTGAGGTTGCTTTGGTCTGTCATTATGGTTATCCAACTTAATAGAAGTGTTTCTCACTGCTAATGGACCGGATAGGTTAGACAAACCAGCACTGCCAGCCTGAGACACGTAGGGCATCTGTGTCCTCAGCTCAGGACGATGCAAGTGTCCCAAAGTAGTCGATGAATGGGAAGAAACAGCCCGAGACTTATCATCCTTAACCTTGTTAGTTCGTAACGATCCTGATACACCAGGATGAAGGAAACCGTTCTCTACATTTCCTCTCCCATCATCTTCTCGTAAGTTTAACTTATAACTGGTGCTCTTGAAATTTTCTGGCAGTCTTCGTTTCTGGACCAGAATAAACAATAAAATGAAGGTGTATTAGTCATCAATGCATTGATCACTGTGTGTGAGCAGATATAACATATATAGACACATGAATATAACAAAATGTGCACACAAGCACAAACACATATTGAGTGTCGAAGATTCAGACTAGTGTCATCAAATTTTATAACGTCATGAACATATAGAAACCTGCTATAGCTTAACCCTATTCCTAATAGAGATTTGTTGCTGTTAACACGTTCAATTAGATGACCGAAATCAGATTATGACTTCAATTTGAAATTAAGATACACAAGAAAGCTGTGGGTACTAAGGTTATACATTCTTTTGCTCTATGTGGTCACATTATAACAAAACATAGATTTAATGGCTGAATTGTACAGCCATTCCTTCACAACCTAGTTCTACTGAAAGCAAGTGATCTTGAAGCATGCTGCAGAGCAACTGCCAGCAAAAAATGTCACCTAGGCAGTTCTCGTCACAAATTCAAAATTAAATTTTCTGTTTACACTAGTAAGAGGAACTTGAGGACTGGGGCGAATCCGCAAGGGATGCGACTTGTAATAAGGAGGGCATAACTACAAGACTTGTAATAATGAGAGTTCATGGACTAGACAATACTGTTACAGAGAGTAACAATAACAGTAATAGACATACCAGTAACTCAGGATTGGCATCTGCTCCTGGCAATGCCTTTAGTTCTCTTGGCCCTCCTCGCCCAGAATTTCCATTGCCTCTTGCCGCTGCTTCCCTCTGCCTGCTATTAACCAATAAATACGGAAAAGTGGGTTATATAACCTACCAGTGAGTAAATCAAAGCACAAAAAATACTCAAGAGTTTTGGCTACATCTCCAAGAACTGGAACAAAGAGAACCAAAAAGTTCAGGAAAACAAACACACACACACACACACACACACACACAAATATATAATTAGAAAAATATAGCACCTTCTAGCTTCCTCATCGCGAAGCTTTGCATCCAATTCCTTGCTGGGAGGATACTTAGGCAAACTTGAAGGATCACAAGCCAAAGGCTGAGTAGTGAAGAACTACAAAGGATAATTGGAAGTAAACATAAGCAAGAAATGGAAAGAACAGTTAAATTAAAAGCAATATGGTAGACGAAAGTGACAAAAGATAGAAATGACAATAATCAAATAAAATTCAGAACATAAAAACAATGGGATCCTTACTGAATGCTCGGTGCATGATAAGCTCCCATCATCCATGCTAGTAATATAATAAGCCCCATATCACAATAGATATAGTATTGATGATGGGATAAATATGAAGCATGGAGCGGGCAGAGTTTAGAGTTTCTATAGCAGTTAAGATATAAATAAGAAGCTCAAAGCAAGGAAAATATTAGCTTATGTGGACACATGCTAGCCAAGGAAGATTGCGTGACTTGAGAGAAATCAGTGGGATTGCATAAATATTAGCATATCAGGGACATAATATGCAAGTGAAGTGATAACTAATTTAAGAGGAAAACTATTTGATGCAAAGATGCTACTTTCCGATTGTTACACTCCCATAGAAGGACTAAGGACACCTTCAAGATATCAGACAAGATAGACATTGCTTGTCATGTGCCCCCAGTCATTTCTCTCATATCATTGGATTGATGGACAACTACAAATAGGCATTGCAACTTAAGGATATTTAGCTAAGTATCTAGTTGGGTGAAAAGGGAATAAATACTACAGCAAAGGAACATATAAAGAATCATACACCTAGACACACTCATAACTAATAGATATGTTACCTGTATAAAATTATGGTGATATATTATTTAAGTAATATAAGAAGTACAGCAAATTAAATTTTACGTTTTAAGCTATCTGTAGTCATCTTTCTTTCACCCAATCATGTCTACTTTGGTGGTATGTGTTCAAATCCTTGTGCAAATTTTGGAATGTTTAATGAATATCCCTACATGTTAAGTGATTGGGATATTGAACGGCTGGGATTAATAGGGATTAGTTGTTTTTTTTTTTATTTTCCTAGAGATTTTTATTTTAATTATCAATTTTATTGGCACATGTACATACACGTCGCAATTATTCTATTTAAAAGATGTAAGACTTTAATCATTAGATCATGGAAGATTGATTATGAAAATTATTCTTTTGAAACCCTAAGCATGCGATGTGCTTCGAAAATCTTTAACATGTGATTCATTTAGAGTTTGTCCGGGTGTAAGGCTTGAATTTTATCATTTTTTATTGTTATCAACCCTAGTTTGTTCTTTCCAAAATCCTTCATATCCTCACCATAAAACCCTTAAAGTTACATCCATCCTGTGTCAGATCAAAAAATCCCAAAAAATCCCATCTACATCATCTTCTTCGTTGTCTTTTAGTTTTGGAAAAATTAGAAAAGACAAAAAAAGGAGTAAAATCATCGAATAAAAAAATGCAAAGAAAAGATGACAACACCTAAAAAAAAAAGACAAAAAAACCTAGATCTCATACATGGTAGTCCATCCATGTTACCCCAAAACTGATCCTGCTGCCTCATCGATCAAGGATGCAATAGTGCCACCTACTATTGACCTGCGTCTCCTAGACGTATGGCAGATTGCAACATCTTCATCGCCATCACACACAACCACCCTCATTAGCCTGCCACTCCTCCACCATCGTCGTGACTAAGACTCAAGCCACCCTACCTTCACCAACCTCCCATCCCACTGATGAGATTCTTTGTTACTATCGATCTATTATCTAAACTTGTAGCTCCTATCCTTATTAATTACCACCTGTTGTCTAGTTAAGTTGTCAACCAGTTCTAATACAAACTCGAATTGCAGTGTTCTAAAAAGTATTTTATGCAGACGATTATACGTCCGCATAATCGTATGCGGACTTGAAACGTACATAAAATTAAGAAATCGTCATGCCACGTGGACAGAGTGATCGTTCTGAATGTTTGTTACGCAGGTTATGCGCCCATGTAACCTGCATAATCCGCATGCGGGTTTATGGTTTTAAACCCAAAAAACCCGACCCGCTCTCTTAAAACCCCTTTATCAGCTCCTAGGGCATCCAAATCCAATTCCCGATTAATCCCTAATACCTCAATCTTTCTCCTCTCTCGTTCTCATCTCTAGTCCTCGAACAATCCCCGATTCGTTGCCTCCGGTCATCTCTCACTCACGTCACCTCCTATCTTCTCTCACCTCTCAATCACCCACTATACACAACTCTCTTCCTCTCTCCGCTTCAATTTCTTATCGCCGATCCTAATACAATTCCCTCACCACAGCCACACGTGACTCTCTCTCTCTATCTCCCTCTCTTATATTCAATTTTTGATGCCAACTGGCTTGATTCTAATCTGAACCTATTTACCATACTCTAATCCGACTCTCTATCATCTTCAATTTCGATTCTCTTATCAATTTTCAATCATCCTCTAGTTTTAGTTGAACCTGATGACACTCGACTCCAACCAATCTCTCAACTAAACAACTATGTGTGGATTGTATGGTTACTGTGAAAGTCTCTTCAATCTTGGTAAGATTTAATTTAATTAATCTTTTTGATATTAGTGTGATATTTAAGTTTTCATTAATTTTTTAATCTATTTTTTGTGATTAGTTAATTCAATTCACTATGAACCTCTGATAGTTCGCCATGAACTTGTAAACCTGTTAATTTTTTGGATCTTTTTTTAGGTCAGTTCACCATGAACTTGTGATAGTGTGATGTTTAATTTTTAAGATTAAGTGAAGTAGTGATTAGGTGATTAGGTGCTATTTTTTGTTATCAAAAGAGAAATCATGACATTTAAGGAACACTATGGGTAGGGGTGAGCATCGGTCGGTTCGGTTCGGTTCGGTTTGGTTTTTTGAAAAAAAACCCAACCGAAAACCGAACCGAACTTATAAAACCGAAACCGAACCGATCGAAAAAAAGTGAAAACCGAAAACCGAACCGAATTTTCGGTTCGGTTTTCGATTTTTTGGGTTTGAAACTAATTATGTGATAAACACATGTTTTTTATAGGAAAAATATTAATTTTCTTTCTATTTTTTTCTTTTTCTACTTATGAAAATAATAATCACATGTTTTTCATTAAAAATTTAAAAGAAAAACACATTGAAAATAAATCAAAGGAAAAAATAAGCTATAATTCTAAAAGTTCGGTTTTTCCGGTCGGTTTCGGTTGGAGCTAAAGCCACCGAAACCCGACCCGAAACCCGTAAATAATTTCGGTTTTTAAACCGAACCGAACCGAAAACCGAATAAACCGAACCGATCGGTTCGGTTCTGTTTTGCGGTTCGGTTCGGTTTTTCGGTTTTATGCTCAGCCCTAACTATGGGGAAGAAACAAATGAATACAAAAGAGAGAGCATCAAATTGAACATCGTGAATAGATTTAGCTTAGGTGATTAGGTTATTATCTATTTATTTTATGCTTTTTCCTAATATTCTTGAATTTTGTAGCGCTAAATATATGCATCTTTAAGTATTATTATATTAATATATATATTAAAGTATTATTATTCTGCATAATTCTGCGTAATCCGTTTAATTTATGTATTATGCACTTTCGAGCCGCATGCATAATGAAAAGTATTTTAGAACGTTGCCGAATTGTCACGAGATCGACTATACAAATCCGATGTCCATCTGATGTTTCCGACTTGTCAACTTCTTTGACATTACAACTCATCTACCTCTCCATCGCCGCTATTCACCGTTGCCAGCTTCGTCTCTACCATCATCCGACAAATAAGAGGTATCAAATAGATTTGAAGGTGTCAAAATTTAATTGGCTCCAACCCACGCAACAAGAGATTGCCTGCTAGATCTGTAGCCATCACATATTTATTTGGCTCCAACCTAAGCTGAATACGATTATTCGGCCTAGACCAAGCCGACCTAAGCTAGCTCCAAACTAAGTCATTGACTATAGCCAAGTTGACATCGTCCTGATCGGCTCCACTAAGTAGTTCCTGAGCTAGATCTGGCTATACTCCTACATGCTACAATGCATTATCCACAAGGGTTTGAGGCCATTTTGAAGGCAGTTTTGTGTCTGATTCAAGTTTTCCTTGTGTCCTTCCAGTCAAAACCATCATTGTTCGAAGACTCCCATATATGAATTCCAACTCTTATTTGTTACTAATATTTCGAAGAATCTTACATTATCATATATTTAGACGGGCACTTCTCACCATTGCTAAATTCTTTATAAATATTATTGGATTGTAATAATTTGTTAGCACTATTGTGATTTGCTTTGCTCTAGTGTTTATGTTATTCTTTGTTATTTTCATCCGTTTATAATTGCATATCGTTGTATTTAGATCTTAAGTCCTTTAGGAATTTGATTTAATCATTTATTGTACCCATCTAGTATCATTTTTGCACCATCATCTGCATGTTTATTTGCTTCGCACTGCATAATCAGAATTAGTATGTGTCATAGGTACAATCGAGTAACACAAGATCAGTGTTCTAAGTATCGGATACCGGTGACATATCGGTCAGTCAAATTACATACCGAATACCGGACGGGATATCGCGATATGATTCTAAATACCGGAGTATCATATCAATATCATACCGATTAAAGAATAATCATATAAATGGCTATATAGAACATATTAAAACACATAAATGAAGTTTATGATATTTACCTTGGCTTATTTGCATTAAACTTACGAATTTGCAGATACCATTTAGAATGTCCACATATGCACAAAGTGATAGATAATCATAAAATTAAAAAAAAATAATGATGAAGTTTCATTGGACTACTTCACCTTCAAATGTCCTACGTCTCAATCAATAAAAATTTTAAACAACATATTTTAAACTACATATTACTACATATTACTTCAACAAATCCTACAATTAAAATGTCTTACATATTAATTCAATAAAAAAAATTTACTACATATTACTTCAACATTCTAATTACTCATTACTCAACAAATTCTCAAATATCAATCAAATTCACTTCAAAATCCCAATATAATCATTAACTTCACCTCAAAATCCCAATAAATTTCACTGTTCACCCACTGATCAATGGAATTAGTGGGTCGAACACTGATTCAGTGGTAAAGTCCATGATTCAGCAAAAATTGCACAAAAAAATTAAAAATTTCAACACAAAACGCAATTAACTTCAGTTAACTATTATATTTATAAGACAAATTGAAAAAAAATGTAACTCTAATTAAAATTAACATAAAATTAACCCAAAAAATACTTACCAGTCGGTCAAATTGATCGGCGAAAGTGAAAGTTGGAGGAATTAGCCGGCGAAGCTCTTGTTGAAGTCGGATGGCCGGCGAGCTCTTGTTGGAGGATCAGAGGGTGGGAGACGAGTTAGTGACTCGTCGGATAGGGATCGATCGTTCATGGAGAGAAGAGTCGGTGACTGATTAGGGTTGGACTCGATCACTCGATCTCTTATTCTCGATCGTTTGCAGGGAGAGAGATAAAGAGAGTCGGAGAGTGGGGGAGAGAGTTTCGGAGAGTGGGAGAAAGAGAGGAGAAATTGGTCGATTTGAGAATCTAGGGTTAGGATTCGCTCGTTCCCTCGATTTCGCAGGGAAGAGAAAAGAGAGCGAGAAAGAACGATCAAGTGTTTAGCAAATTTTTTCATCCCTCCCGACCAGTTAAATGGATTTTATTTCCTAACGGATCGGATTTTTAACAAGTTACGGATTTAACCCGCAACCAAAACTCATTCCCATCGAAACCGATATTGAGTAATACCGGCCGATATTTTTATCTCGTTACAGGCTGATATATCATCACGTGGCCGATATATCAACCCATACCGGTCCAAAACGAGAAACGGTAAAAAATTCAGCTTACCGTCTCGTTTCTTTGTATTTTCTGATATACCGGCCGGTATATCGGTATACCAGCCGGTATTTAAAACATTGCACAAGATTTAGACATTTTTTTGAGTCCAATACAAGATTTTCCAAGTCCAATATGACCATGTTTAATACGAGATCCAAGTATTTTTCTGAGTCCAATGCACGATATCGGATTAGAGGTTGTGATTATTATGATCGATGTATTATGAGAAGTCCAACAAAATGTGAGTAGATCCTCCCAATTTCTAGAATATGCATGACCCTTATAATCTTAGTGATAGCAGAGCGACCATGGACTAGCATTTCGATTTACATAACTTTTCTTATGCATGTATATCCTGATTTGTTAAGTGAAAACTAAAATATTCAGCTAAAGTTATTGGACCATTGTAGCAAGACAACCAGATAGGACATATGCTAGACCTATAGAGATGCGAGATAAGATGAATAAAAGGCTTAGGGAAAAAATTTCTCCTACCAATCTGATTTTTGGAGAAGTTTTTTATCCATATAACGGAGATTTATCTGTATGATTATAGGCTTAAATTTGATGACCTTGCATTTAGATATGGCTTTCAGATAGAACCCATTGTGTGTACGAGTGTGTATGTGCATACATATACATATATATACACACACACACACATATACATACATATATTTATGTATGTATGTATGTATATATGTGTGTGTGTATATATACACAAATATACATACATACATACATATACATACATATATATATATATATATGTGTGTGTGTGTGTGTGTTTTATAACATTTTGCCATGTGTTTTCAAAAGTGAGATGATCCTACATATTATGAAGCATGTCGAATTGGTGTTTCTCTTGGCGTTAGAGCTAGAACAATACTTTTGAGCAACTTTAAATGGGAGGTCTACTTTCAAAGCTATAAAGCTAACTATTGGGGGTGAGCATCTATTGGTTTTTTCCCAATTTTGGCAAAACCAGCCAAACTAATTAGGAATGAGAACCAAAACATGACGAAACTAAATCGGTTCATTTTGGTTATTCGGTTCCAACTTTTGAAATATAACTTATTTAATAATTATTATTTTAATCTTTTTAGCAAATATCTCTTTAAGGTATCCAATTGGTGTTGCATTTATTTAAATGATATATATGTATATATGTATAGATATACATCTATGTATGTATGTATATATATATATATATATATATATATATATATATATATATATATATATGTATTAAAAATTCAGTTAGTTCAATTTGGCTTAGTGGGGGTTTCAATGTCCGAATTTGAAGACCGACTAAATTATTTGAGTTAGATTCGATTTTACTTATTCGAGTCGGTTTCAATCGGTTATTTCGGTTTAACCGAACACTACTCACTCCTAGTCACCATGTTTATGAGTGCTCCTCGAACAATTGTTCTAAGTGTGAACAATTTGGGCATCACGACTATCAGTGCCTCTTGAAGAATAGATATTGTGTCTAACAATTACATTAATAATTTTAGAATCACCGAGAATGACTGCATTCCTTCTAACATTACTGATGGTGATGATAAGCTAGTAGTTCTAGTACACCTATAGTTTATAAGATCCATATTCATGAGGAGAGTATTAGTAATGTCAAGATGTATTAGTTGAGTCTAGTACACCCTTATATGACATTCGGCGTTCAGTTTCCACACCTAGGATACAGGAAGCAACCAAGCATGAGGTAGCTATTATTAGTACTACTAGTGAGCCCTTAAAGTTTCATCCTATGGTTTGTCTAATTACTCCTAATGTTTCTTCTTTTAGTGTCTTTAAAATTCTTTCCTGAATTCTATTGGGCTCACCTCGGTCTTAGTGATATACCGGTCAGCCAAATTACATACTGGATACCGGATACCGAACATGATATCATGATATGACTATAAATACCGGAGTGTCATACCAGTTAAATAATGAACATATAATTGCCTATATAAAACATATTAAAATACATAAAATAAGTTCTGAACACTTGCCTTGACCTATTTGCATTCTACTTACGAATAACCAATCGTTTAGCAAATAGTGTCGAACACTGATTCGCCCATTGATTCACTGAATCAGTGGATCGAAAACTCAAAAAAAGACTCCAAATTGATATCACAGTGATCACACACGACTCACACCCAACTCTATTCAAAGAAAAAATTGAGAAAGTTTAACCTAATTTTTTTTCAGAAAAAATTTGTTAAATTGAAAAAAAAAAGGAGAGTAACTTACCAATGGGCTTTATATGACCGACAAAGAGGAGGGATGGACGAAGATGACCGGTGAAGTAACTATTGGCCGGAGTTGGTTGTTAACAATAGTCCATGTATCGCCATATGGCCAATATATCAGCCCACATCAGTCAAAAATCGTAAGTGATAAAAAAAACACCTTACCATCTCATTTGTTCTAAAAAAAAAAGATAATACCAACCTGTATTACTAGTATACCTACTGGTATTTAGAACACGACCCCTATTAGAAAATGTGTATTCCCTTTGAAAACCCATATATCTCGTTTCCCTATCTTTATGAGTTATACCTAGAGAGTGATAGATTCCATTTAATACATGATGAGACACCCTAGAAAAATAGCAATTTGCAATGACGATTATAGATTTTCGACACGTGCACAATATATCTTGTAGGAATTTATAATTAATGATGAGGTCACAATCACAATGTATTCTGAGAGGTTTCCTCCAAGAACACTATGAGGAAGCTGCATGCTCAACACACAGATCTTTATAATTCTGAGGAGGATTCCTTTCAATCTCAATGAGTTTGATATTTCTTGGGAGCCTTGTACTGGTCCATTTTTCAATATGGAGGACTCGATCATTAGAGTTGGCACTATCACCTTTACCATATTTGTAGTATCTGACAGTTTCACAATCATCACCTATATCAAGCAAGGAGGTTTGAGCAAATCATCCCAACAGTTTTAAATGCATATTCTAACATCATTTATTAGAGATGAATCTTAAAAAGCCAGGCAGAATTAATAGGGGCATCAAACGGCTATGATTAATTAGGTATTAGTTGCTCTATTTGATTTTCATTATATATTTATTTATTTATTTTATTGGCATGTGTAGTGTACATACTTTAAAGGATGTAAGACTCTTTATTTGTTAGTGTATGGAAGATTGATTATGAGAATTTTTTGTTTCAAAATCCCAAACATGTGATGTTCTTTGAAAATCTCTAACATCTATTTTGTTTAGAATGGGCGATTCGCTTGTGTGTAAGGCTTGAACAATATCGTTTTGTTATTGCTATCAAATCCTAGCTTGTTCTTTCCAAAAACCTTCAAACCTCCACCATAAAATCCTAAATCGCTTTCATCATGTATCATTAATCAGTAGACAGTTGTAGGCCAACCTTCATAACTTTAGATTGTGCACCAGACACCAGTTAACATCTGTATACATCAATTGGAGGCCAACTAGAGCTCACCGAATATACCCACACTTTCAGTCATATCCCATACGTCTCTCTAGTATTACAAGACAGTTGATAAACTTCTTGGAGAAACACTGTATCTATCTCATGTTGAAATGAATATTACTTCAACCCACAATTTTAATTTTGACTTACCTACTTAAACCATTCTAAAGAAAACAATTGCCACATAATAGTATTTAAGTAGTATGACTGATTGTTGATTGACCTATCAACTTAGTGTCTTTGGAACTTGTAACATGAATCCCTTCGGCAAAGGTCCAGGATAATAGCCAAAAAAATACCCTATTAAATTGTTTTGAATATCATATCTCTGATATATTGGTTTCGGAAGGGCAGCCATGACGATATAGTAAAAAAAAAAGAGACATTATTTTGCATGCATATCGGACAATATTTGCAATATTGTTCTCAAATATTGTCCTGATATGTAATCCCAATATATCAGCCAATATGATTAATTTTATTTTAATTGGGCTTTTAAGTTGGAATCAAATTTGAGCTTCATCTTCGTATCCAAAGCAGTTGATATAGAAGAGGAAAAAAAACACCTAATTCTTTCTTTATTGCACCATAATCAATCTGCTTTCAAGTCACCGCAAACAAAACTCAATAGAGAATCTCTCACATCACTGGAGAGTTAAAACAGAAAAGATCTATGCTGGAGAGCTTCTTCGGCACCTTCAGTTACTATTCAAGACTTAAAAAGAATCAAAACCTTTTTGAAGGCCCTTGTTTCTATTCCATTTTCTTCTTTCCTCATTATTTCTTGCTTTGTTTTTTATACACTCACCTCTTCCGATACTTCTAATATTATTATCATCTTTAATATTATTATCATCTCGGTACTGCTAATGTTGACATTGTATTTGAATCTCAATTATGTCTATCCCTTAACCTTAAATAGTTTTGTAGTTCATGTTATGTACTGTTGACGAGTATGTTCCATAATTTATTATATTATGATGAACTTTTGTTAAAAGACATTATTGTTTATTAGTAAATGACTTTATATGCATGTTCTCCGCCCCCCCCCCCCCCCCCTTTCAAAAAAAAAAAAAAAAACTGTCTATCATATAGATGACGTCTCGGATATCATATATATAGTCTGATTTGGATGCCTTCATATCCTGATCCCTATATCCAATGTCTAATACTTTGCCTATTAGAGCTAGAATGTGAGTGCGCCAAAGCACACAAGTGCATGCCAACCCAAGACAGATGCGAGCATTCAGTGCTCTGGTGGTGTTCAGACGAGCACGATGCAGTGCTCGAGTCCGCAAGGTGTAGGCACATAGGCATGCCTGTAAGAACGCATGCAGCAATGTGTTTGACTGCTCTACACGTCTGAGAATGTTAAGATCCTTTTTGATGAGCTGCATCAACAATTAACTAAAATAAAAACATTGGAAGTTGAAGCAAAGAGGTCAGAATTCAACCAAATGAATTTGGGTGCAAGCATAGTTCAGCAACCGGTTTAAGTTTGGTTTTGTCCGTCCGCGAAGTTTTAATTCGGGTTTGAGTTGAGCCATCTTAATCAATTTGGTTGAACTTTCTAAAAGGATTAGAGAACTTCTAATTACAACTAGACTCATAGAGAGGAAGCTAGGGTTTCATAGGAGTTATACTCAGTCATCTTCAAGGGTTGAAGAATCTGGGAATATTCTTGGGTATAGAGAGAGTTTTAGAGAGTTGTACTCCCCGTAACTTTCTCGCGCTAGTAAAAATTATTTTAATGTTGTCCATAGACGTACATAGATCATTCTCCTTGGTGGAACCACCCAACTTCGTGTGAGCAATTACAATGTCCTTGTGTGGATGTCTTCTTCGACTCGATATATGTATTTTCTACTAGGGTGCAACCAGATATGATTTATCCCACCGTATTCAAATTCCAAGTCCAAAATGCTTCAAAGCTATGGTGCATGAATACGAGTTCGAGTCTTGAATAAGAAAAAAATTCAGATACATGTATATGCAAAATTAAAAAAAAATCATGAATAAGGATTCATATGGATACATCAAATTTTAATTTAAAAAAATAGTTAGGCATATTTTAAAGAAGACAATAACTTCTAAATATTAGTAATATATATTTAAACATGTGGAATAGTGGTTGGGAGAGTTGGGCTAAATTGAAGAGGTCTTGAGTTCAACATGTGGATCATTTGCATTCAATTATTATTTAAATTCATTCAAACTTTGTGGTTTAGACCTTGTATCAACATGATTCCCACCCCAAAGTTGCAAAATAGTGGGCATAGCACTGTTTGACCCGCTTCCTGGGCAGATTCACAGTGATAGTTGGGTCCAGTACCTGATTCGCACAGGATGTACTTGTTGCAAAATAGAGCTCATTAAAATGTGTACCCAAATCCAATATGTAGGGGGTTTGGAAATGCTGCTCGCTAATCTAATTAGTATAACATAGGTTTTGAATATGGTAAAGTTTTTGCAACTGAATTGAATACGAACACTGATATAGTTTTCGTTATTTTTTGCTTGACCCATATATGAATCCAAATACTAATGATATCAATAAGTTCTTACATTGATGAGTCTCAAGTTGACTCCAACTTTAGAACAATTGATTCATGACACTTCATTAAGGTTCACATTTATGATATTATTTAGCATTTAATTACTTTCATAACTGTTTTTATTGGATAATCCGGGGCATTACATATTAGTAACATCAGATACTCATGTGAATTCTCATAAATCATTTAATTCTTTTTTGATCAAATCCGTATCTGTTTTCAACTTTTATCGATTCCCATATCATATCCATTTCTGTTTTTACCGAATATGATAATCATTTTTTGTGACCGACGAGATCCGGATATGAATTCATATTCGAGTCACAAAAACAAATAAAAATATGATACATTGATATTCACTCCATATCAGCTCAACCATGTCAAGGTCTCAAAACACCAGAATGTTGGTATTTAAAGTCTGCACATTACTGCACTTCCCAGAAATGGAGTTGGATGGCTCCATTGCTCCCAAAGATCACACTCTTCAGAGTACTGAATAGTCTGAAACCCAATAGGTAATAAATGGTTGTAATGTAAACAATAAGGGGATCAAACACGTTTTTCCACATTCCTTTGCATGCCAATAACATACATTATAAAAACGTGATATTTTTTTTGTAGGTCCATATGATTGAAATAATATCAGATGTAGACACAAAAATGCTTGCAGTGATCATGTCACTTCTTTACTGGATCACATATTGACTCCTATAACAGAAACTATTAATCTGACCCAGGTAACTAAAAATAAACAACTAAAATCCTAATAATCTTATACTTCAAAGTGACATCTTTAGAAAATAAGAAGCATTGACAACAGAATGAATTGTATTCTTGGAGGTTCAAAAGTGAGACAAAAGAAAGAAGACAGAAGGGTACTCAAATCCCCTAAAGGATTCTGCCAAAAGAACCTCACCTGAAGAACTATGAAGATAAAATTAAGCAAGAAAAGGTTAGCCTCCTCCAGAGAGGAATTGTCTCAACCCTGAAAAGGTGCCAAGTAGGCCCTGATTCACACATTACTACTTTTCTAGAAAGAATGTCCATAACACCATGTCTACAGGATAGATCATTGGCAGGCCCTCCTCTTGAAAGGAGAGGCCATAAGTCAGAAAAGATTATGAGTGAAGTGCAAGACAGTCTCTGAAGAACCGGAAATTAGCTTACCTAAAAGAAAATTAAGAACCTTTCTGACAGCTGCATTAGTAATTAACTAAAATAAATACAATGGAAATAGAAGCAAAGCTGCCAAGCTTACTTCACTCTTCAGGGCAGAAGCTGCCGTTCCCCGAGCATCTGGTTCTATTGCAAGTAAAGTTTCCAGAAGAGCTAAAGCTGAAGGTGGGAAATTTCGAAATGCCTCACTAAGCCGTCGTTGGTAAGGATGTTGAGGCTTAAAGATGGTCGCATGTGGCAACTTTGATTTAGTCCAGAATACTTCAGATGGTGAGCCACAAAGCTTAAATATTTTGTGCAGTTGTTCCACCTACAAGGCAATTTATCAGAAAAAGGACCACATCAGACAGTCTGTCACAACTATAAGCAAACTCAGAATATCAACTACCAACTTATTTAGAGGTTTCTGGAACATACTAGCAACACAACTTTTGAACAGAAAGAAAAATTTTTAGCATGCATTCAATGTAGATCCTTTACCAAACAAAAGAATCAGATAATTCATGCTGAAAATGTGGATAAACGCATAAAAATGTAAATTGACATTAGGATACCAATAAAACTTACCTGAACTAACTTATTTGAACTGGTAGCGGTCTTAAATTGGTTGTATTGTACAGGTGTTTTCCCCTCAAATTTGAAGTAAAAGATAACAAAAGCATGGAAGCATGTGAAACAGACTATAAGTCAAACGTATAAGTTCAGATTTTACAGTTGCATGCCCACATTAGGGCATTTTGCAAAAGAAAACTTAAAACTGACAGCATATAAGAGTAATATAGTTGCACAAATTTTATGGACTGGCATATTTCAACGCCTCATTATCTCAAGTGAGCTATATATACATCCCCCAACAACCAACAACCCCACCCCAATTCATTATACTTTCTTCCTCTTTCCTTTCTCCTTTTCTTGAGGTACGGCTATTAGACCTATGTTTATTTTTTGGATAATTTTGTAAAGAATATCCGCTAACTGGATACTTGGACCCAGCTAGTGCATTACAGTTTTGTGTTCACCTTCAAAAAATCTTGTCAAATGAAGTAATTGACCTGGTTCTTCCAATTTCATAAAGGTGCATTCTATGATGCACCGATTCATTTAAGAAGGTGACATATCCGTATTGGATACATATCCAATACAATTCTTACTTGATTTTTGTTGGATTATTCTATATTATATTGGTGAGGACAGAGTTCTAAAATAATGTATGTATGCATGCTAGACTCGTTTAGGGCATGTTTTGATATAGATGGGGTATAATGAAAGGTTATTATTTACATTCTTAATAAACTACCACGATTGCTCATAGTATATATAGTAAAATATTATTTAATTTTCATATATGGGGAAAACCTATACTTGCAATTTTCCGATACTTTACGTATCAGTATTTATGCATAGCGTATCTATACTCGTATATGTATCCATGCAACCTAGGGTCCACTGCAATTCACCACCTCTATAACCCTTGTCTTTCATTTCTAACCGGAAACTCCCCGGATGAGATTCTTTTGGATGTACTTTTCATAATATATTATGTCCATAGATCCCTCATTGTAATAGTTCCAGAGAGATGAAATGTACGCATGCTCCATCTTGCCGTTATGCCACTTCAACTATCAATCACATTATCCTTGCCCTATGTTGCAACGAGCCTACTCCTTGTATCTATGTATAGGCTTATTCCATATTAGTTGTATTAGTCCAATTGTTCGAATATTGATATCAATTTGATACTGAGTAAATGATTTTGATTTTCATTCCAGATTTAGAAGATTCCATGGGAGAAAGATTATTGCACCTCATTTTCATGGATTTTTGAATTTTTTGGAATTTTTCTAAGTCAATTGACTTTTAGGATTTTTAGGCCGATATCATGATTAAATAATATTACTTCCTTTGCCTCCGGCATAATCCACTACTCTTACTACTCTTAGAATTAGTGACGCATGGGAATTTGACTAAGGAAGAGTGGCTTGACCATCGCTGAGTGAGGAACATGAGGGGAGAAGATGAAGGAGGTGGGGGCTATGCATTTAAAGGCTAAGGAGGTGTCCACGTCAAGCCATGCACTATAAGCTAACATCCACAAAATCCTCTTTCTCTCTCATTTTCCTACTCTTGCAGCAAGTGCCATCAAGCCTTCAGTCCTCAACCTCCAGCGCACATCTATTTGTTTATATTCAACATATCCAAGTAAATCCAAGGTTTTAAATATTGGCTATTGCGGATATATCGCATTGAAAAATTTTATTGCGGTTATCGTTATCAGAAAAATTTGGAGATATTTTTCAAATATCAGATGTCAATATCGGAATGTAAATATACATGCATATATTATAAAAAATATATATGAATAAGGTAATTCATGCATGCATCATAAAAATCTATATAAAGTATCATCTAGCTTCCTTTCTCATATAAAATTAAGGTTTATATTATATATCTATGATAATATAAAATGAACACTAGACAAAGGGAATTATAATAGCATGCTTGATAGTTTTCTTTCAAATAGAAGATTAAAACAACTACCAAGCAAAAACTGAAGCAAAAAATCAAAATTGAAGCGAAACAACAAACAACAACAACAACAAAGCCTTTTATCCCAAGAAATTGAAGCAAAACAGTGAGAAAAAAAATCATCTATTCTTATCTATATATGACATGCAGTACATAGATTACAAAAACAGTGAGAAAAAATATCAAAACTAAAGCAAAAACAGTGAGGAAAAAAATCAAAACTGAAGCAAAAAATAGTGAGGAAAAAATCAAAATTGAAACAAAAAATTGAAGCAAATTAAATAGAATTCTAGGTAAGTTTCAAAACTGAAACAAAAACTAAAGCAAAAAATTCTGACCCAATACAAAAACCGAAGCAAAAAATTGACTGCAATTTAGGATCTAGTATATCGGCCGCAATATCGACTTGGACCGATATTGAGGTGCAATATTTCTGAAAACGATAAACGCGTTGAAACTCCATATATCGTTGCATTTTATATTAAAAAATGCAATATCGGCAATAATATTGATATTGTGGCCGATATTTAAAATATTGAGTAAATCCAACAAAATTCCATAAAATTGCCACACTCCATCACCATTTCTACAAGTTCCACCTCTTCTAGTTCTCCCATCCCAAGGCCTTATTCAACCTCTAGCTAGGGCGGCCAGCATGAGATGATATCCAGATGTAGTACCTAGTATGACCTTGATCCTAGATATACACAGGATACTTCTAGAACACGTGAACCCTTCTACCAATTAGTTACAAACTTAAAAGTATAAATTGAAATTGCATAACCTTTTTACGAAACCACTATATGCCATGCATTTTATGTGCTTCCATCATGACATGATACATCCTTCATATATGCATTAATCATGTGCAAGCACTCCAAACATATTTTTTGCCGACTCCGACCCTTGAGTTCTCCACACTCAGATTTAGGAGATGAGAATTCACCACTAATTGATTTGTACTTCCACAATCATACACACCTTCTTTAGTATTGTGTAAGGTCCCTATCTTTTTTTCTCCTTTTTTGATATTGTATCACAAACACTTTCTGAGCAATCACTCTCGTATGTGTATATATAGGGAGTTGCTCCTATGAGAATGGTTATCAAACAAACCTTGGAAGAACTCTACTAATTACTAAAGACCATTCCCTTTAAAGATTCAAAATATCCATATCAAACTATACATATTTATTAACTTGCAAAAAAAAAAATTCAAGTCATTCAGACACTATTTACCCATGGATTAGATGAATTCCTTTTTCTACGGCTGAAAATTGCATATCTCTTGAAATCTCTTAAATCATAGGTAAACAATATCCGAATGACTTGAATTTTTGTTGTAAACTAACAAATATATATAGTTCAAGACTGACGGTTTGGAAGTAATGTTGAAAATAATGCATTGTGAAACCCGTTATGTTGCGTTATGAAACCTAACAGAAATCCCACGTTACTTAACAGTAAAAAATAACTCAATGCACCATAATGGTGCATTTTTTATTGTTATTTTACGTTACGCGACGTTAAATTACGTTATTTACAATAATTTTTAAATAGTTTTTATATTGATTTCGATTATTAATTTTGATTGTTAGTAAATTGTCGTAGTTTTTTTTTCACTTGACGGCTTGTTGTTTACTTATTTGATTGCTTATGGCATTATTAATTTGTACATCCTTATTTACTTGTTATAATTTCTTTTCAATTACTAAAATTTTTTTGTTATAATTCCTTTCCAATTACTGAAATTTCTTACTTACTGATTAAATTGAATTCTCAATTAATCTAAAATAAACAATTAAAAATAGCATAAATTGAGTATTACAAAATATAAATTAAAATATTGATAATAACTGAAAATAAATTTGAAATCTTATTTTCTTATTTAGATGATGACTGAAATCATGGATGTTAATATAATTTAATTTATAAAGATAAATATGAGAATTACTGTAAAACTTGTTAGAAATTTAGAATTAATGCTGGAATATAATTTTTTATATTTTCTTTTATAATTTTTAATTCAATTTACAATTTATAAAATTTATTTTATATAGTATTATATTTACTTTTAATTAAATAAATAGAAAATGGCATAACCTATGTTATGCGTTACGCTATATGCTATATAACCTAACAGGGACAAAACGTTACGTTACCGTTATCGCTATTTTAAACATTGTTTGGAAGTTTCCTAGGGATAATCCATAATAGAGTTCTTCCTTATCTTAGTTTAAGAACCACTCTCATAGGAGCACCCTCCTTTATATATAATATAATATTTACGCCGTCATTTTTTTAATGCTATTGGATAACGCTATTTACTGCTCGTGGATTGAAGTAGATTAAATCTTATACCTATATGTGAACTTTATAGTTTGTTTGCTCGGCATCGTCTACTTACGCTTGGAGTACCAACTGGTAAAAAGGGACATACTGCCAAATCCTTCACAGTATAATTTGGACGTTATATAAATGAACCTAGCTTATTTAGTTAGTTTATATTTTATTTAGTGTTTTAAATACAGGTCGGTATATCGGAATTTACGGAGAAACGAGACGTGATAGTGTATTTTTTACCGTTTCTTGTTTTGGACCGGTATGGGCCGATATATCGGCTACGTACCGATATATCGGCCGGTAACGGTATGAAAAATACCGACCGATATTAAGCAATATCGATTTATTTTTTAATTAGGTTTTATTTGCGGGTTAAACTCGTTAACCCGTTAAAAACCCAACCCTTTAGAAAAATAAAACCCCCACAGGTAGGGAGGGGAAAAAACCCCATTTTCTCTCGCTCTCTCTCTCCCCCCGATCGCGAGACAAAACGATCAACCCTAATCCTAACCCTAATTCCAAAATCCACCTCCAAATCACTCGTCGATCAATCTCCGGTCAGTCTTTGACCCTATGATCCATCACCGAGCAACCAACGCAGCTTCCGAACCCAGTCAGCGCAGAGCCGGTGGCTATTTTTGGATCCCCCGAAACTTCCGAGCACAGTCGTCGTTTTTTATCAACGCCAACGATCTTCCTCCACCTCTCTCAACTTTATCGGCCGTTTCGAGGCTTCGGTAAGCCAATTTTTTTATTTCATGATAAATTTAAATTAGGGTTACAATTTGTTTAATTTTTCTTAAAACTGTGCTTGATTGCTAGCAATTTATTGTTTTTTGTATTTAAATCTTTTATTTTTGTGCATATTTGGTTTAATTAGAGAGGGATTCTATGGTTTGACCCACTGATCAGTAAATTAGTGAGTCGAACACTAATTCATTGAAGTGAATCAGTGTTCAACCCACTGATTCTTCAATGAATCAGTGTTTGACCCTAAATCAGTGGACCGATCACTAATTAAATCAGTGAACGACCCACTGCTTCAGTGAATCAGTAGGCCGATCGAATCAGTGAGTCAGTGATCCATCTATTGAAAATTGGTTATATTGGGAGTGCGTTTGAGGAGTGTTTAATTTGTTGACTAATTTGGATATATAATGTTTTTGAGGAGTGTTTAATTTGTTGACTAGTGAATCAGTGATTTGTTGACCAATGAGATAGTTTGAGAGTGTTCACTGATTTGTTGACTATTCACTTTGGTTATGATTATATATCACTTGGTACATATGCAGACATTCTAAACGGTATCTACAAATTTGTAAGTAGAGTACAAATGGACCAAGATAAGTACCCTAAATTTATTTTATGTGTTTTAATATATTCTATATAGGCAATTATATGATTATTCTTTAACTGGTATGACACCGATATGAAACTCCGTATTTAGACTTATATCGCGATATTCCGCCCGGTATCCGGTATGTAATTTGGCCAACCGGTATATCACCAGCAATGTTTAAAATAGCGATAACGGTAACGTAACGTTTTGCCTATTTTATGTTATGTCGCATATAGCGCAACATATAACGTAGCTTACGCAATTTTCTATTTATTTAATAAATATAAATATAAAATTATATAAAATAATCTTTAAAAATTGAAAAATAAATTAAAAAATTCTAAAAAGAATGTATAACCATTTTATAATACATAATATATTCTAATTTTTATTACATTTTACAATAATTTTCACATTTTTCTTCATAAATTATATTAAGTCCGCAACCATAATTCCAGTTATCATCTAAAAAAAACAAGATTACAATTTTTATTTCAATTCCAGTTATTATCATTATTGTAATTTATATTTTCAAATGTTCAATTTATCTTATTTGTAATTATTGATTTCAGTTCAGTTAAAAATTCAATAGAATCAATAAGTATGATATTTTAGTAACCGGATAGAAATTACAACAAGCGAATAAGGAAATAATTACTAATTAGCAAGTTAGTAATTCCAGGAGCAATCAAACAAACCAAATCAAGTAACAAAATTTTAGTAATTCGCTAATAATCAAAATAATAAGCAACACAAATATAGATATTACTAAAAAAAATAGTAAATAACGTAACATAACGTAATTTAACATAATGTTACGTAATATAACGTAAAATAACATAAAAAAACGTACTGTTATGGTGCACTGAGTTATTTTCAGTTGTTACGTAGCGCTAGAGTTCTGCTAGGTTACATAACGCAATATAACAGGTTTCATAACGCGTTATTTTCAACATTGATCACCGGCATCCGATATTAGAACACTGATTTTATTTAAGCATTTTGTTAAAATCAATAGCTTCTAATGTACCAATTGCCATAGATATAAGAAAAGACAACTTATTATGATAAATATGATTTGTACGAGCCATTGATAGAGATTTGTTAACGTTTTTTAGGAAGAAGATATACTAATATCACCATCAGAAAGCTCGGGCAAATTAAGAATGGCTTATAGAGCAAGTACGGTACGGTCAGATACCCAGGCTTGCAATGCTTCATGGCGCACTCACAAGAGTTGAATTTGCATAGGTTTGTTGGCAAGACGATGAGTAAAAGACCAACATAGCAAGAAGAAATGTATCAAATCAAAAGCCTAATTAAGCCTAACAGAAAAACAAAGCTACAAAATGAAATTATGAAGTGCTCTTCCAGCTCAAAGAGTACGTACCATAGAAGGTTGAGTTCTTCATGTTTGGTTACAAGAAAACAAATGTCAATGGAAAAAAAGAATGAAAGCACGTACATGACGTACCATTAAGAAGCATCACCATTAAAGTATACTAATGTATTGCTATATTACAAAGAGAAAGGTAATTCAGGCAACAATACCATACAATAAAGTAGCTAAAAGATTATGACTTACAAATATTGATATGGGTTCAGGACAACACTAAGCAAATTTTAAAGAAAAAAGGAAAAATAACTTATCATGAGCATTTCAAGAATGGAAATCCTATTAAATAGATAAGAAGAGAGCTTATAACAAACATAGTGAACCTGACATATATTAATGGCATATTAATGACCCACTTACTATCACCGGCCTACAATTGATTCTTATACTCTCTTCAAGTCATGGGTCCTAACTCCTATCATCACTTGCCCTAGGTTACATTAAATTTCTTTTGAACCAGAATAGATCTGACAAAGTACAAAACAAACAGGGAAAGGTCTACATCTAAACAGTACATAAGAGATGTCTAATCACTCCCGTGAACTTGATTGGCTAGGTAGAAAAATAAACAGCTCCAGACTCAAATAATATATCAGTATCCGGTAACAATCTGAGAAAATATCCTGATTTATTGTCCTTTTTTTGTAATTATGTTCCGCAGATATTGCATACACAAGTTTCTGATCACATGAACATTCATGTTTCGAACATATTCAAAACAATAGAAGAAAATGGTAATACCTCTGTTCTTCCTGGCATTATTGGCTTTCCAGCAAGTAACTCCGCAAAGATACAACCAGTACTCCACAGATCAACTGAAACACCATACTGTGTAGCACCTAACAAAAGTTCAGGAGGTCTATACCACAATGTCACTACACGACTCGTCAAAGGTTGCTTCTGATTGGGATTAAAAAATACTGACAGGCCAAAATCAGCTATTTTAAGTATCCCATTGTTGTCAATCAGAAGATTTGATCCCTTAATATCTCGATGCAGAACCCCGCGAGAGTGGCAATGGTAAAGCCCACTAAGTAGTTGTTGCATATAACATTTAACCTGAAAAATAAATGCAATTGAATGAGAATAATATCATGAAGAATAATCATGATATGACAACAAAAAATAATCTATTATTGCAAGCACCTGAGGCTCCGTGAACTTAATACCAGGTGTTGCAGCAAGTCCAGCAAGATCATGCTCCATATATTCAAATACTAGATACAGGCTACATGATGTTTGCGATGCAATTAAACCTTCAAGCTTCACAACATTTGGATGATCAAGTCTACGTAGAATATATATTTCCCTTGCCATAAAACGGACACTCTCACTATCCATACTAGTGAATCGCACTTTCTTCAGAGCAACAATTTTTCCATTATCAAGATCCCGGGCTTTGTACACACTGCTATAAGTTCCCTGTCCAATCTGCAAAAAAATTAAACATAAAAACTCATTAAAAAACATGTTTAGTTATTAATCAACACTAAGGATCGAATAACATTACCAGTATGCAGCAAATTCAGCTCAAGTAGAAAGCAGGAGAATTACCAACTATACTTAACAAAAATTATAACAGCTTTATGATGAGAAAAGTGTGGATTGCACGGACACAGAAAGTTCTGAAATTGTCATATAAACTACAAAATGTTAATAATCACGTAATTCTCATTCCATGAGATATCAAGCAAATCACACTTGCAGCATTTATATCACGTCAATAATTAGAAAATATATCTAAAAGATAATGGTCATGCAGTTGCATATTACTACTAGTGTTATCATTCTCCCTCTTATTATTCAGTCTTCTATTTAAATAATGCTGTAGAATCCTGCTCTCCAACCACAGCCAAAACATTTAAAAGCTAAGCCTGTCCCTTACCTCAAAGCAGGAAGCTCAGAACTCCAGGATCATTATCAAAGAAAGACTTCTCTAGAAACTATTATTGAAAAGTGACATTATACTTTTCATTCATTTTTCTTGAGATGAATTGACGTTTCAGTCAATAAAAGCTCAAGGAAACAACATTTTAGGAAGTCTTCTGGCCTGCACTAAATCTACATTGGAATAACGATTAAATTGTGTGTCATTAAAGTTGAAGCCTAGAGTACACGACAGCATCCCAAATCCCAAGTGTTCCTTTCATTTTCTTCTCTCTGACGATAGTAATAAACTAATAATCATATTAAAGAAATGATCAATAATAGGATATCATCTGCTCTACACTAAATCTACATTTATATTTCAAAACAACCATATAACTGTGAGTTTGAATACCATATTTTTCATCGTTTTCATAACAAAAGTATAAAAAAGGAAGCTTTAGAAGCATCAACAAAATCCCAATTCCACCTCTCTCCAAGTGTTTTCGTAACAGTCAAGTCATTTTCCTCTCTCTGATGATGTTCAATGTACCAATCTAATGAAGATTAATATAGGAAAAGAAAAATCAGTAATAGGATATCTTCCGCTTCAACTTAGATGCCAGGCAATGCTCCAGAAAACATACACGCTAATGCAACTAACAAAGTCAACCTCGTGCAGTCCATGCTTCTAAATTTATCGCAACATGATGCTTATCTATGTGATAGCTTGCAGTAGAAGGTAAAGGGAATAAGTTATGAAATATAGAAATAGTGTATTTTCTCGGTCATGAACATCACAAATGATAAGGTATTGCAAGCAAAAGCAAATAGTCGGAAAATTCTACTTGCTAAATAAAACACAAGTATTTCTGAAGAGGTATTTTCAGTGTTCTTAAGGTCAGGTATTCCAATTTACTCTTGGATTTATGTTCTTCAGTGTTCTTAAGAACACGTATTCCATTTTACTCTTGGTTTTATGTGCGTCTCGGGGTTGAATATAATATCCTGTAGCAAACTTACCATCCTTTCCTCTTCAGATAGATGTTTTCCAAGTATAGGAGAATATGATGGACTTTAGTGGTTGTTTTGGACTATAACAAACCCCTCTAATCCATTTCAACCAAGAGATCAGCACAACCATAAGAGGTTTTACGTTAGGCCAACAACCAATTGTAAAAATTTGTCAAATCTTTATGGGAGCCTTGCTCCATAGTCGACCCCATTTTGTTAAGAGACGGCTTAGATGATGATGAAGATATCTTTAACATTCTTGGGAATTTGATTCACATATGGTATCAATAATCAATAAGTTAACCATTGCAGCCACCAACCTTTGTAAAACTTATTTTAAACACCACAATTCCAATACTGCATGTTGGCAGTCACTTAAAAAACGAATAAAGACTTAATGAGGAACTGCCGATAAATTCTAGTTAAGGCATTAATATCACTTACGATGATACAACATAATTATTTGTTGAACTGGCTAAATCAAGGCTTTAAATATCATATATAAGGTTCATATCGGATAAGGGTTTTTCATGACAAAAAGCTAATATCGGACTATATATTCGGGATAGAAGTCATATTGGATGATATATCAGAGATAGAAGCCATATTGGGAGTTCATATTGAAAATTATATATACATGTCAAATATGCAATTTTGATACCTTAGAGATATTTGATATCATTTATCTAATAAGTATAATATAACATGTTCAGAAAGATAATAAAAAATATGTACACAATTTTTTAATATTAATCAATATACCGATATATCAACCGATATCCCAATTTTTGCTCTTAACTGATGCAATATGTGTGTTTTTATATCGTTTATTATTTTGGAGTGCAATGGACCAATATATTGGCTTGAAGACGAAATATCAAACATTATTTCAACCTGGTAAGCAACAATTTCAAACTTCTTTTAATTATAAAAAAAAAAAACTAACTCGATCAGTTAACTCATAAATCTAATGACATAGAGATAGAATTAGGGCTCGCTTAGTAATCTCATTTTCCTTTCATCGACTTTCCTCCATTATGAGCCGTGATTGTAAGATGCGACACCGATTAACGGTTCTAGTGGCAGTGACCAATAACTACACTATATTTTTTTAAATTTTATTTTATATTCAAAAAATTAGGCATTCAGTTGGTATATCTCTTGACGCATTTGAAAAGATTCTAGAAATACCAAGTTATTTATAACTCAATTACAAATTGCTAAGTAGATAACATTTTAGATCCTAACTTGTTTTAAATATATTTATCATCTAAGAAAATATCCGATGTGATATCCGATATTTAGAATATATCATGATATATCACTCTATAATATTAGATATAGAATATTGCTTACCAATATGTTACCGATATCTAATGCTTAAAATACTGCATGTACATACATGCAAATATAACACAACAAATAGAAATAGTACATATTCAATTTAAACTAGAAAATATAGTTTACAAAAATAAATGAAAGTAGGACACGACAATGATAGTAGTTGAAATAGATTGGCAACATAAATAGTATCGAGAAGAATAACAATAGCAGCAGCAAAGCAAGTAACAGAGGTAAAGAAAGAAGCAACAGCAGAAAAGAACCTTGAAAATAATTTTTGGTCTTGAACAATACCTAACGTAGCTTTGCAATGTAAATCTTTAGCAATTTCAAATCTCAACATCTGAGAAATATTTTTCCCTCTCAAGTTCTCATGATAGCAATTTTTAAAAAATCTAGTTGATTTATGCAAAGGTGAAAGAGTTCAAGTTTTCCCTATACGTAAGAAGGATAATGGATATGAAAACCACACCCATTTCTAAGTTAAATACTTAATTGAAGAAAATGAACCATATTTTGATATATCAAGATGATATATCGAGACTATATATTAGGAAATATCGCAAATATCAATCGACATTTGCACAAAACAATCTCTTTTCTTAATTAATCATCGAGGTTGATTTTGAAAAATGATATACCAAGATGAATACCAATTGTATTGGCAATATTTAGAACAATGGGCTAGATATCCATAATAGTGTTAACCAATTCACTCTATACCCCCTCATACAACAATCCAATTCATGCATATACCGATTTTTGGTGCATTTCCAATCTGGATCACCAAATTGACATGATAAATGAAAGAAGTGCAATGATGACAAATTAATTCAATAAACTATTGATGAATTTAGCTTTGTTTGCCTTTTCTTATCTAGAAATATGCATACATATTGAAATAATCTTAAAAATGCTCCCAAGCAATGATATGTAAGACATTTTTTGGCAAACAAATGATTGTATCCAACACAATTGGACACAACAATGTAGTACATTTTTTTGGCACCATGTCTCACACATCTGGACATGACACATGTTTCCATATATGAATAATACTTATATATTTGAAACTAACTTTTACTAATATATACATAAGATGGAGCATTTTGTACCCCTTTTAACCAAAGCTAACTATTTTTATAGATTGCTCTCCTAGAAATGGTCCTCTCATGTATAATTTGTAACCTATATGTGTGTGTGTTTTTATATCTATATATATAGTCATGTCTTGGAATAAGAATTTTGGAAAACAACAGTGTATGTTCGTGTCCGAGCATACAGTTGTGTCCATATCTAAAAATTGTAGCTCCCATGATATCAAAGCTCAAATACTTATTGGATTAAGCCACCCCTTCCGTACGAGTATAACTCAAAGTAGTGTACCACATATGTATATCACACCATAAACCAAAGCACACTACAAATTTGGTAACGCTAAATCCATATTAACTGCTATGACAAGGAGGTAATAGATGTATCCTATTTATAGATGTAAAAATAGGTATTATTGCAATACAATTTGACGAGTGAACATTAGACGACAGCTTGCATTGGAAATGGTGTATGTGAGGAAGCTTCTTCCAACAATGGTGGTGACTCAATAAGAATTTCTGACTGAATATGTGATAAGCTTTGCATTGAACTCTCTCATCAATAACAACACTTGTATTCTCTCTATTTGTCAACACTATCGCTAGGTGCCATATTTCGAAGGGCACTGGTAAATTCATAGTGCCAAAATCTATCATACTCAGCATATTTGATTGAGAGACACTGGTAAGCGGAGTTGTCTATATGCTTCACACTTAAAACACTGCTGGCTAACTTCAAAAACAGATCTCCTATTTAAAGGTGCTGGAAATTTTAATTGGCTATCTTTAGGCATTCTTGATCGTTCAAAAATCTTCTAAGATCTCGTTAAGTTTAATCAAGACATGATCAAGTTGTTGGTTTTGCATGACTAAAAAAAATCGAAGTCCAAACTTGAGCACAAGTTGTTGGAATTTTTTGTACAAAGTCTAGAGAAGATTATTCCAAGAAAGTAACTCAAAAAATATTTCAGAAATGAAACGGCTCGAATCTGGCTCGAACTGGACTTGACACGGGCTCTAAATAACCATGGGTCTAGAATAGCTAGCAGATAGGATTCATAATAACTATGACCTGGTTGAAGTGGAAGTGGGTCAGAATGAACCCTTAACCTGTCAAGTCAGATTTTTCTCTCCAAAACCAAGTCAAGTTCAGATTTGAAATTGTTGGATCTAATCCCACTTGAAGTTTATGATGCTGTTGCGATTATTAATGAAGATGAGAGGATAATTGATGAAGTTGTTATTGAGCTGATGATATTGTTGAGATTACAGATTATTGTTGAAGATGATAATACTTGAAGATAATGATGAATTCTTTTTTTTTTTTTTTTTTGAGATTGTAGCTGAATGTTGTTGAGATTGTTTCAATTTGAATTTTTTTCCTTTTTTCAAATTTCTTTTCTTTTTCGTTGTTTTTTAATTTTTGTTTTTTGCACTCATTTTTTTAACTGTTTTCTCTCTTATATCTTTCTTTATCTGATTTTTTTTCCTTTTTGGTCTGTCCGCTTCTTTTTTTCACTTTTTTCCATTTTTCTTGAAAACTAAAAAACAAAAAACAAGTAAAGAAGATGAGGGATGAGAACAACAAAGATGGATTCTTGAGCTCTAATACCAAATTTAATGCAGGACAAAAGATAAATTAGGATTTTAGTGAAAATTTGAAAATTTGGTAATAAAATTAGGGATTTGAAACAAAATTAGGGTCTGATGAAGGTTCGGGCCTCACATCCTGGTGAACAATATGCTCACTCTCACATGAATTACTCAAAAAAAATTTAACAAGTAGCAAATCACATACTCTCAAACGAGATTTCTCTAAAAACAATTCTCTCTTCATTATTCTAAACCAAATTACAAAGCAATATATATAAAAATCTTACGTGCAACATGTGAAAACAAAATCAAATTAAATAAAAGTAAAAATCCTAATCAAATCAAGTCCTAACAAATCTCTAATCAAATCTAAACCATTCAATGTCCCTCACGATGTCACTAAATAACAAATTGTCCTCGTTATTTTTTTGCCCCAGAATGTAAGTTCATGAGGACTTTAATGTTAACATCAAAGACAAGTGGTACTCCTACATTATTTGTTTTCATGACAACTAAATTGTTTGTAAAGATATGTCCCTATTTAACTCTTAGAACTTAGTTGTATCAACTGATTTGAAATTTTATAAGAATGAAAATGTCGAAGAAATCACATTATTCTACATATATGGATCAGTGTTCTAAAAAACGCCCTATGCAGGCGCATATGCGCCCGCATATGCGTTTTCGCCACCAAAACGCATAGAAAAAGCAGAATTCGCTCAATTATGCGGACAAACGGGTTATCGGGTTTCGAACGTTAAAAATTCGTCCGACCCGCACCCAAAACCCGACCCGTACCCGCAGCCCATTACTTATTTCCCTTCCTCCCCCTCTCCCGAATCGTGTTCCCGAGCCTAGCGAGGGAAAAAAAAAACCCTAAATCTCCGATCGCCCCCTTCACCCCTCCGATCTCACCGACGACATCTCCTCCGGCGGCTGCGGTCCTCAAGGCGAGCTCTCCGGCGGCGGCGGCGACGACAACGCAGGTAATTTTTTTTTTTTCAGTTAAGATTTTGGATTTCTTTAGGGTTTTGATGGTTTTTTTTTTGTCTTGAATACTTTTTATGATTATTTTGAGTAAACTGAGTTGATTTTAGGGTTTAAATTTTTTGGCGAAAGAAATATTCGGAAAAATTAGGGTTAGGGTTTTATTCATGGAAAATTAGAATTAGGGTTTTTTTTGTGTTAACTGTTAACTGAGTAGAATTTAGGATTTGAGTTATTTTGAAAAAAGGGGAGATTCAGCCATTGCATTATTTTGATTCTTCACCTCCATTAGCCACTTTTTTGTTTTTTGTTCTTCACCTTCAACGATGACCACTTTTGCAGCACAAACATCAATAATTTGAAATAATAGCTGAATTCTTTTGAAATAATTCTGCAACACAAACTTTTAGAGTTTCTTTTGATAAAGAAGTTGAATTTTGCTTAAAATTTGTTGGATTTAGTTATTAATGAGTAATGTACAGTTTAGTGATTTGAATTATTGTCATATGTTCATTGTAATTTGTAATTTTGTACATGCATCTTGTAATTTTGTAATTTGTAATTGGATTATAGCCAATTATCTTCATTTTACATGCTTACAGTTATTATTTATAATTTTTTAGAGTTTTATAGTACTTAATAAATCTAGTTTTATAATTATTATATTAATATATATTAAAATATTAATATTCCGCATAATTCCGCGTAATCCGCATAATCGGCGCGTAATCCGATTATGCGTTATGCGGTCCTCGACCGCACGCATACTAAAAACGCATTTTAGAACATTGATATGGATGCTATTCGCATCCATATAGGGATATTCATAAATATTCTATTTGCACTTAG
>JAYEPQ010000002.1:65837258-65839758 GCA_036321105.1 Dracaena cambodiana
GAAGTTTTTTTGGAAAGAGTGTTTTACGGAGTAGTATAATTTTTTTTAAAACCCGTAATTAAATATGCACGGACAGAAATTGAACCTGATTGCTCTGATACCATGTTGAAAATCCTTCCATTGTACCAAACCTCCAAAGTTGCAGTGAAGGTCGAGAAGAATTATTGTATATTTTTAATACTATTTTATTTCTAAGATTCAAAAAAAAAAATAAGTATGAAAAATAATTAAGTTGTTAAAGTCTAGTTATGTATGTATCCACTCTAACAATGTGACTTCATAATATTTGTAATAGTCTATATGTAAGAACTGTTGTCAATCCACTCTATTCTAGAACTTGGAATTATTTTTGAGAAAAATTAAAAAACGCCCTGCCCTGGCACCTTCTCACGCAGACTAAAGCCAAAAGTAAAGGTCCGAGTGCACTAAAGCCATTACGAATGACAAGTACATACGACGAATGACTCGATCGAGTCCCAAGAGACAAAAAGATTGACTAGACAAAATGGCCAGTGCCCGAAACAAATACATTGAAAGAAGGAGTCACCGACCGGAATGAGATGTATCTGAAGTCCTCTCCACCAGATGCCGCCCTAAAACAGCCCTAAATTACGTTATGAGACGTCGTAGCACAATTGTTTCTGCTTCGGGACAGACTTCGGGAAAACTCATTGTCGGTAGGGAAAATGGTGACTTAGTCGGCGACGATTGCGAACAAAACTCAATTGCGACTGATCCAACAACAAACTCGGGAATCTACGGCTCGACAAGTGTTGTCTCCTATAGGGCAAAGTCCTCCACTTTGACTTATTCAATCGACGCACTCCTTATTCAGCTGTTCTTTCCCAACTTAGTATCAGTAGATTTCCATTTTATATAACTAGAATTTTTTTTAAGTAGGTCATAGTTGACAATGGGTTAGGAAATTGATTAACAAAAAGAGTAAAAAGTTGACCCATACACTAATTAAATTGGGAAGGACTAAATAGTTACCTCATTAGGAAAGAATTATGTTCATCTTTATGCTATATTTTGTGTTTGGCAAGAGAAACATTTACAATATTTTCTTTATAAATGAACTCCCAATAATATTCTAGTTTTACAAAGCCTATTTACGAAAATTTTTGTTCATGGTGTCCTCGTGGCGTGGGATCTCCATTATGGGTTAACTTCATTTGTTGAAAATTTCTTGGTTATGCCATCGAAATTTTGTTAGCTCCCGGGTCGCCTCGATAAGATTGAAAAATTATTAAGATGAACTATGAATTCTTTTTATTTCTATTTAGTTGGATGAATGTCCATGCACGAAACTTGGTTTGATAAAAAACAAACTCTATTTAGTATGACATATTTTGGTAGAGTATGTGTGTAAAGCTTTATATCATATTTTGACGATATATCATATTTATGATTAAAGCTTTACTAGCGGGTGCCCCAAAATGGCACATGAGACCTTTAATAATAAATAACTACACAATTGGAGTGCACAAATTAGAAGGAATTATACTGTTACCACCCAAAATATTACATTGTATCATTTAAAATAATTCTTAAAAAAATTGCATATAGATGATTACAAAGAAAATTGCCAACAATAGACTTTTTATTATAACAAAAGAATGGCAACTCGTAGAACAAAAGAGTACAAGTTATGGCCAATTAAGTCTGTTATAAGATCTGAGATGATTACATCTAAAAAGAACGTCTTCAACAATCGAATAGAGATCTGCTTTTCTGCATAGAAGTGTGAACTTCATGTGGCTAGTTCTCAAAGATATCTTGACATGTGGAGGTAACAAAGGGGCCAAACTTGGTAAGAAATAGAATTGCACACATAATATAAATTAATATTAATAGGAATTGTATAAGAAGAAAACACAATATATGTATAAATTCCAAGTACTTATATGCAGAGTGTGACAGGATGATTTCAAAAGTATGACATATAAATAATTATGCAATATTGATGCAAGACAAGATATACATGTAATGTATAACGAGATGTATAATAATATAATTAAAAGGTTTTTGCATATCGATCCCTTAATTCTGCAATAATATAATCGATCCCTTAATTCTGCAATAATATAATATAAATCTCTAAAAACTTCATATTTTGATATTAATTTACCAAAATATTTAAGTTACTCTGGTTCAGTCATCCTTGGTTAGTTCCGTTAAAAAAGTAAACTTTTGGTCCATCTCTCCATGTTATAGTCCTATGCCCGAACTTAGAAGAGAGAAAAATAACAGTTAATTTTCCTTCTTTTTTTTTTTTCCTCTCTCTTCCTCCTTACTTTCTTTCTCTTCTCTTATATGGGTTGAACCTTTTATCTCCAACCTCTCTTTCTTCTTCCATATTTTTAGTTGGCAAACCTTAGAGTCCTAATTTATAATTTTTTCGGATGGTTATTCTCTAATTTCTCTCCCCTCCCTCTAAGTTGACTCTCCCAAATTCTCTCACAAATCCAAATCCTACCTTCATATGGATGTCTCCTGT